>VMBQ01003138.1:39635-91097 GCA_007657795.1 Dreissena rostriformis
TATATTCTGTATCAAAAACAAAAGCCTTACAAATGATTTGAATTATTTGTGCCCCCCTTCGAAGAAGAGGGGGTATATTGTTTTGCTGGATGTTGGTCTGTCGGTCAGTCTGTCTGTCGGTAAACCAGTGCGTTTCCGATCAATAACTTGTGAACCGATTGATCCATTGACTTGATACGTCACAAGTGCATTGGCCTTGGACAGTAGATGACCCCTATTGAAATTGGGGTCACTTGGTCAAAGGTCAAGGTCAGTGTCACAATAAGTGTGAAAATCATTTCCGATCAATTACTCGTTAAAAAATCGACGGATTGGCTTGATGCTTCACATGTGCATTGGCCTTGGACAGTAGATGACCCCTATTGAAATTGGGGTTACTTGGTCAAAGGTCAAGGTCACTGTCACAAAAAGTGTGAAAATCGTTTCCAATCAATAACTCGTCAACCAATTGACCGATTGACTTGATATTTCACATGTGCATTGGCCTTGGACAGTAGATGACCCATATTGAAATTAGTGTCACTCGGTCAAAGGTCAAGGTCACTGTCACAATTAGTGTGAAAATCTTTTCCGATCAATAACTCATCAAACAATTTACCGATTGACTTGATACTTAACATGACATTGGTCTTAAACAGTAGATGACCCCTATTGAAATTGGGGTCACTAGGTCAAAGGTCAAGGTAAGTGTCACAATAGGTGTGAAAATCATTTCCGATCAATTACTCGTTAATGAATTGACGGATTGGCTTGATGCTTCACATGTGCATTGGCCTTGGACAGTAGATGACCCCTATTGAAATTGGGGTCACTAGATCAAAGGTCAAGGTCACTGTCACAAAAAGTGTGAAAATCATTTTCGATCAATAACTTGTCAACCAATTGACCGATTGACTTGATATTTCATATGTGCATTGGCCTTGGACAGTAGATGACCTGTATAGAAATTGGGGTCACTCAGTCAAAGGTCAAGGTCACTGTCACAATTAGTGTTAAAATCGTTTCCGATCAATAACTCGTCAAACAATTTACCGATTTACTTGATACTTAACATGTGCATTGGCCTTGGACAGTAGATGACCCCTATTGAAATTTGGGTCACTAGGTCCAAGGTCAAGGTCACTGTCACAATAAGTGTAAAAATTAAGGCCCTGTGTGGGGGGCATACATGTATGTCTCCAACCGCGGAACTCTTCTTATAATTTACATAGCAGAGCATGGCCTAAATGTTTTATATGCGTTGTTATAAGGTTAACAATTTGAATATAAATAATGTAATAAACTAGTGTTAAATAAGGTACAGTAAGAAACATATTTTTCAAATTGTGTTTACCCTTAATGATATTCAATTTTGGCCTGTACCCTCATTAATTTTCTGAAGCGTACTACATGTAGTAAACCCTACTTTTTGAAAGGTATTTTCTAAATTTGAAAGGGTGTTCACACAAATATCCTTATCTGGACTCTGAATGAATATCCTGGTTACTCTCAAAAGAGCATTAGTTGTAATCCAGTCTGGTTGGAACTAAAGTAAAATTGATAACCTTAATAAAATTTAGGTCATGTGTCACTAGATCAGGTAACCTTACATGTTTCATGATTTGAAACTTTATTATGCCCCCCTTCGAAGAAAAGGGGGTATATTGCTTTGCACATGTCGGTCTGTCGGTCAGTCTGTCGGTCGGTCTGTCGGTCCGTCCACCAGGTGGTTTCCGGATGATAACTCAATAACGCTTGGGCCTAGGATCATGAAACTTCATAGGAACATTGATCATGACTTGCAGATGACCCCTATTGATTTTGAGGTCACTAGGTCAAAGGTCACAGGGCAAGGTAACGGATACTGGAAATAGGAAAATGGTTTCCNAAATCTTAATGTTCATATTGTTTCAGTATAAAATGTTCATTTTATTCTGGTGGGTTGGGGGACTTTTATTCTCGTAAGTTAAAGTCGTAATTGTTCTACTTGTTCAAATAAGTTCCAGTATAAATGTTCACTTTATTCGGGTAGGTCTGATAGGTACCAGTATAAATGCAGTTTATTTTCAAGTATGTTCCATTCTTAATGTTCACAGTATTCCAGAAATTCTTGGAGGTACCAGTCTATAATGTTTACTTTATTTCCAAGAAGTTACCAGTCTAAAGTGTTATTTATATATTGGTAGGTTCCCGTCTCAATCTGGAGGACATACTTTGTTGCTAACGAGTGGAACGAGATCCAGGCCATACGTAAGATCAACAAGACGTTCCAGGTGTGGGCCGTGGTCTTTTTCCTCGTCGTTGTGGGATTCGAGAACACGGCGACAAAAGATCCTGACGGCACTGTGAACAAGAACTCTGAGGACTACCGCTCCGAATACAGTTATGTGTACCGCTACGCCCTTGCTGTGTTGGTCTTTCTCATTACTGGTAAAGTTTGTCTGATTATATATTGATGTGCATTAATGCTTATACAAACTGTTACAGTTTACCAACTTTAAGCGTACTGCATGATCTTTAATGGTATATAATATTCAGGGTTACTTTGTACATGAAGCGCATTATCATTTGTGTCGCATTCTGAGAAAACTGGGCATAATGCATGTGCGTAAATTGTCGTGCCAGATTAGCCTGTGCAGTCTGCACAGGCTAATCAGGGATGACAATTTTCGCTTTTATTGAATTTTTCGTTTAAATGATGTCTCTTCTTAGCAAAAATCCAGTTAAGGCGGAAAGTGTCGTTCCTGATTAGCCTGTGCGGACTGCACAGGCTAATCTGGGACGACACTTTACGCACATGCATTATGCCCAGTTTTTTCAGAACACGACACATATGGGCCTGGTCATGTTAGACTTGGAGGATGATTATACAGCTTGGTGTCTGGGAACACTATTATAGTCGCCAGAAGTTACATTAAACATTAGTAAACCAAGATAGAATTACAAATACTGTTTTTATACTTGGAAAAACAATAACAAACCAACATTATATTTAGATGTGATCACACATTGAGCTAGTAAAGCTACTAAAGAAATTTTGCTCATATTGATTAATTAATTAATATTTATCTATTAATAAAAATGTAACTTCTTGATTGAAGAGCAATTCAAAAGAGTCTTGCAATAATTAGAAATTAATTTAATAATTAGAAAGCACAAATCGTATTCATAAACGAGTCATACAGCGATGTTGAAAATTTGGTACTTTCGTACAAAAATAATGAGTGTCTACTAGCCACACAGTAGTTAACACCAAACATTTGTTTTTATTCAATGCCATCAATGTAATTAAAATGTATGAAACAAAAATGCAGGGAGTAAAAAGTATTTCTACAGTAAAATTATTATAAGAATACTTATATATGGTGTGAACATTTTAATTCAAATATTTATGTCATGTTTTAATGTAAAATCCTGCAACAATCGGTGGCAATGAAGTATAGATAATCAAAATGTAATGAAAGCCCTTGTTCTACTGGCATTCCTTTCTTTACGGCAGCCATTGTCCAATGGATCTTCTTCACGTTCATCTACGAGCGTTTCTTCGAGGACAAGGTGCGTCAGTTTGTGGACCTCTGCTCCATGAGCAACATCAGCGTGTTCATCATGGCTCACGCGCAGTGGGGACACTATATACACGGGCGATCTGTGCACGGCAAGTCAGACACGAACATGAAGGAGATGTTCGAACTGATTAAGAAAGAAGAGGTGCAGTTGTTTTTTAACATCTTTTTTATATTTTTTTATGGGTACCATTTCTGAAGCCAAAAACAATGTTTTTTTACAACTTTATAGGCTTATTTCACTAATGGGATAAGGGATAAAAATATGACACATTTCTTTGCATAAGCCGTTAAAATAAAAGTTGAATAAATATATTCAATATATATTTCAAGAACTGATATATTTCTGAATAATTTTAGTTTTCAGTTTGTTTTGTAGTGAAAACTAAAAAATTCTTCTCCTCTGAAACTGCAACACCTAGAGGTTTGGAATTGTGCATGTAGCAGTTTATGCTGGTTTTATTCGAGGGTCGTTCAAATAATGCCCCTGTGATTAAAAATTCCCTGCTCTGAGTGTTGCTTGTTTTATTTATCTGTTTTTAGTGAAAAATTAAAAAAATCTCTGAAACCGCAAGGCCCAGCAGATGTTTGATGATTGGCATGTAATATTGTATGATTATCCTCTACAATGTTTGGTCAAATCATGTTCCTTGGATCAAAACTGGCAAAGCCCTCTGTGTCAAATGATTTTAACATAAAGTAATATTGCAAAATAACTAAAAACTAATTTATATCTCTTAAAGCACAGTTTTAATATTTTGTATTGACATCAGATAGTTACCACAGATTTTTTAAATCATGCCCCTGGGGTCCAATTACCACTGGGTCATATTATTTATATTTACTTTCATCCTGAAATAAAATTAAAATATACTTTGAAACAAGACGGCCATGATAACAAGATAATGAGTCCTCTAATGATAGAACTTTTCTGACAGATTTATGTGTGCTACTTTTGCTCTGTTTTGAAGAAAATCATCTTTATTTACTGTGAACCTGATATTATTCGTCGGACATTAATTTCATAGATGTTGGTGGATCAGCTCAACCATGGAATCAAATGTTCAACAAACGTTTATGTCTTAAGTCTTTTATAAGACATTATAAGAACAACCACAAATTTAAGATCCAACTTACATGACCAATTTTATCTATCAGTGAAATATCATGTCAACAAAATAAAATATATCTACAGTATCGATAAATGTGTCCTGTTCTGAGAAAACTGGGCATAATGCTTGTGCGTAAAGAGTTGTCCCAGATTAACCCGTGCAGTCCGCACAGGCTAATCCGGGATGACACTTTCCGCCTAAACTGGATTTTCACTAAGAAGAGACATCATTTAAACGAAAAATTCCATAAAAGCGGAAATTGTCGTCCCTGTCTAGCCTGTGCGGACTGCACAGGCTAATCTGGGACGACACTTTACGCACAAGCATTATGACCAGTTTTCTCAGAACACGACACAAATCTACAATCAATCAACTGTTCCCGTTGTCTTGTTTAGGAGGACAACTGCAGCAAGCGAGGCCTTCTACCCAATGATGAGCAGCAGACGTTCATGATGGCGATACCTCGGAGACTGAGAGAACGCTACGAAGGCCTCCGTTCACCTGCTCAACTTGAGGTTGGCACATGTCAATATCTACAAAAACATTTCTTTTATAAAAAAATGCAGATACACAGGTTTTGTTGATATAGACCAGTTTATCTTACAGCAAAGGTTATATTTCTTTTTAAATTGGAAAGTCAAATCTGTTCATTTACCGGCGATCAATGTGACTTTTTACTTTAAAAACAACAATAGGGAAATTATTTCATTACCAATGCCCACACAGGTTTACTGGCCAGATTGCTTTGTTGCCCTAGGGTCAATTTTCAATGTACATGTATTTCTTGGGCCTGGTTTCTATATAGACCTGATGCCAAGTTTTTATGTAGTCCTGGTGTCAAGTTTCTAAGAAGTCATGGGGCCATGTTTCTGTGTTGTCATGGGGCCAGGTTTCTATGTAGTCTTTAGGGCTAGTTATCTATATGTATTTCTGGGGGCAGTTTCTTTGTCTTTTAGAGACCATGTATGTATGAAGTCTAGGGGCCAAGTTTCTATGTAGCAAGACTTCCAGGTTTCTATGTAGTCTAGGGGGTAAGATAATGTGTAGTCCTCTGGCCAGGTCTTTATATTATCTTGGGGCCAGGTTTCTGTGTAATCCTGGGACCAGATTTCTATGTAGCTCTGGGACCAGGTTTCCATGTTTTCATATGGACAGTTTTCTATGTAGTCCTGTTTCCAAGTTTCTGGAAAGTTTTGTGACCAAGTTTCTATGTTGTCTTGTAGCCAAGTTTCTGTTCAGTTTTGGGACCAAGTTTCTATGTGGTCCTAGGACCATGTTTCTATGTAGTCCTGAGGCCAAGTTTATATGTAGTCCTGGGGCCAGGTTTCTATTGAGTCATTTGGCCAGTTTTCTATGATGTTTTGAGGTCAGGTTTTTATGTAGGTTTTGGGCCAGGTTTATATGTATTTCCGAGGCCATGTTTATATGAAGTCCAGTCCTGAGGCCAAGTTTATATGTAGTCCTGGGACCATGTTTGTAAATACTATTGGGGCCAGGCTGGCATGTTGTAATGGGCCCAGTTTTCTAAGTAGTCCTTGACCAGGTTTCTTTGTTGTCCTGGTGCAAGTTTTTTTTGTCATTTGGCCAGGTTTCTTAGTTGTTCTTTCACCAGGTTTCTGTGTAGTCCTGTGACCAAGTGTCTGTGTAGTCTTGGGACCAAAGTTATATGCAGTCTTGGGGCCAGATTTCTATATAGTTCATGGGTCAAGTTTCTATGTATTTCTATGAAGACTTAGCTGGCCAGCTTTACATTTCTCTGGTCAGCTATATATTTCTCTGGCAAGCTTTACATTTCTCTGGCCAGCTATACATTTCTCTGGCCAGCTATACATTTCGCTGGCCAGCTATACATTTCTCTGGCAAGCTTTACATTTCTCTGGCCAGCTATACATTTCTCTGGCCAGCTATAAATTCATCTGGCCAGCTATACATTTCTCTGGCCAGCTTAACATTTCTCTGGCAAGGTTTAAATTTCTCTGGTCAGCTATACATTTCTCTGGCCAGTTATACATTTCTCTGGTCAGCTATACATGTCTCTGGCCAGTTATACATTTCTCTGGCCAGCTATACATTTCTCTGGACAGCTATACATTTCTCTGGACAGCTATACATTTCTCTGGCCAGGTTTCTATGTAGTTTTCTGGCCAGGTTTCTGTGTAGTCCTGTGACCAGGTTTCTATGGACAGAGCATCATGAACTGACTTTAAAACTGTAAATTAAAGTATTTTAACTGAATATTGTTCATTGCAGATTGCTCAGCGAAATGCTGCAGGTCGTGGTGTTGGTGGGTCAATACTCGAGCAGGTGAAGGCATATAACACGATCAACAGGCTTCTGTGTGCCTTTATTGATAGGGTATGTGGTCTTTTTTCTCTTTTTTTCCCGCGATATTCATTCATTTAACAAGCAGTTGATTTACCTGCTAACACTTTTCCTAAGAAAGCTGGTATACTAAATGCCCATTCTTATGCAAGTAACTGATAAATGACCTACCGGTACTTGAATCATTGGTAAGTGGAGAATGGCCACAGAAAATTATATTTTGACCAATCCCCATACAAATATATGGCCTGTCAGGGAATGGAATCCATTATCATCAGCTAGTTAGTCGATGTACTGAGCTGGCTTGCTGGACTAATCACAGGTTATGTACTACCATCTATGGTTGTAGACTAGTGCAGGGACCAAATCTTAGCTCGCATACTCGCAAAATGCGAGCGAGATTTACGGATAGCGAGTTGAAAAATATAAAGCTTGCAATTTTCTGTGAGTAGAAATTTCAAATTTCTCAAACCTGTTTTTCCATAAATCCTTTAAATATTGAGAGATAATTACTGCTTGCGATAAGCACACTGATGCGCATGCGCGGCGGAAGTACCATCTCAGTTAACTACCGGTACAGTCTAATGTACGAAATAAAATTACTTTCTATAATCACAACTCCCATTTTCAAGATCAAAATCTTGCTTAAATTAAAAGAAGTGTTAAGGAATTGGCTAAACACATTCGGCCGCCATTGTTGTTGTAAGATCAAGGGAATCTACTCTGGTACGAGCTATGGCAATCTCCTACACAGTGGTCTGCACAATTTTAAGCAATATGGTACAAGAAATGTATTGTTTTAAATAAAAAAAAAAAAAATACCAAATTGCAGGTAAGTTTTTCATTTTGCAAGTGAAAATAATATCAACTTGCAAAAAAATGCAAGTGCCTTAAAAGGTTAAATTTGGTCCCTGTAGCAGTGCCAAAGTGTGGCTGTTTTTCCACAGTCTTGCTTTCAACTTGTAATTGAGTCCTGTTCTGCGAAAACCGGGCATAATGCATGTGCGTAAATTGTCATCCCAGATTAGCCTGTGCAAACTGCACAGGCTAATCTGGGACTACACTTTATGCACATGCATTATTTTCCAGTTTTCTCAGAACACGACACAATTGATTGCATCAAGCTGTTGTTATTTTCTATTCGGTTCACAATCTTTATGATCTCTGTAACTGAAAAAGTTTGATATAATTGTGTGATGCTATTGTTTATGTCACACACATGTCAATGGAATCTGTTTTACAATGCGTCAAGGGTTGCATACGAACCTCTTTTATCTGTTACAAAATTAATATGTTAGATATCTCAAAACTCAAATCTGTATTTGTATAAGAAGCTGTTTCATCTACTGAACATGCCTCACTCCAATACTTAAGACTTTGAACAAACATGAATTAAGTCTTAGATTCAATCCCATATTTGACCCATGAAAATAAACATTCAAAAGTACAAACATTCTAATTGGTCAACATTTTTAGTTAAGACTAAGACCATTAACAGTGGCTGGGTTCGTAGTGTCACAGTCTACAAGTGTCACAACATTGTTTTTCAGTCGCTGAAGGAGTGCGACTATGTCGTGCGACCAAAGAACTTCCTGGAAAGTCTAATGGACACGGAGTTTGATGATACGTCTCAGACAGGCATCTTCTATAATGGTGACAGTCATGGCTTTCAGTGGCCGCTAAGTTTTCTTTTTTTTATCAGTTTAAAACTTTAAATCTATTTATTTTAGCCATTATGTCAGGAAAGCCTTAAAGCTTTTTAAATATGTTCAAGTCAGTTTCTTGGGAAGTACCAATGCCCAATTTCTATTCAGCTGTTAAGATTAAAACAAGTATAACAAGATTAGCTTAGAACTAGTTGTATGTAGTTAGATCAGTAGCTGTAATATTGTACTACTTAATCTTAGTTGCATTGGCTTTATCACTCCAATCAGTGGTGTCGTGTTCTGAGAAAACTGGGCATAATGCTTGTGCGTTAATTGTCATCACAGATTAGCCAGTGCAGTCCGCACAGGCTAATCAGGGACGACAATTTCCCCTTTTATGGAATTTTTCGTTTAAATGATGTCTCTTCTTAACGAAAATCCATTTTAGGCGGAAAGTGTAGTCCCTGATTAGCCTGTGCGGACTGCACAGGCTAATCTGGGACGACACTTAACGAAATGCATTTTGCCCAGTTTTCTCAGAACGCGACACAGTGGTGTTACACACAGAGAGGAAAACACAGAGAGTCACAGTGGTTGGTTTAAATATGTTGTTAAATTTATACATTTATAAGAATAATTGGTTGGTTGTGAGTTTTGATGTGCTTTTTTATGCCCCCTTTAAAAAAAGGGGGGTATATATATTTTGGCCTGTCTGTCTGTCATTCTGTCCCAAAACTTTAACCTTGCTCATTACTTTTGCAATATTCAAGATAGCAACTTGATATTTAGCATGCATGTGTATCTCATGGAGCTCCACATTTTGAGTGATGAAAGGTCAAGGTCATCCATCAAGGTCAAAGGTCAAATATATGGCTTCAAAGTGCAGTAGGCGGCATTGTGTTTCTGACAAACACAGCTCATGTATTTAAAAGCAAGCCGTTCTATGAAAGTGCATGTATCACATACAACTATTTGAAAATAATTGTGAGTACATGTATTCGTTGAATTAATATTATTCTTATGATGTCCCTATCTTATCCTTATTTTATTTTCAGATGACGGCCATTCATTCGATCGTGTCCTGTTTTATGGCAATGAGTTCACGCTGATAATCTTCGACATGCTCACGTTTTGCGTCGCTGACCTTATTTTCCAGAACTACATTGTTGCTGGTGTCATCACCTACATTCTTTGTGAGGTAAATAACCATATTGAAAAAGATATTTGTCATTTCCTAATCTTCCAATCAAAATCGGTCTTTGAAAAAAAGAATTGGTTGTTTCTTTGCTGATTAGTTTGTAAATGGCGATGTTCTGTCTTATGATGAAAATGAATATTATCGAAAGAAAAACGACTCTCGCCCAATATCTGTGATTGACAAATCAGTTAAAACTAATTTTAATAGGAATGTCTAGAAGCAACTGTGCATATAAATCAGAAAGCAATACCAGTTTCAGAATGGTAAACAAAGATTGACTGTCCTGGTATTTGGTAAGGCAAAGTCTTTTCCAAGTGAAAAAAATCGTGAATTACGGATCACATGCTGAAGTGTCGTTAATTGGACACTGTACAAAGTTGAACATATATTGCGAAAGAAATAAAACTGAAAGACTGCCTGCATGGTTCATAAGCAGACAAACATTTCGTAATTCACCCCAATTAATACTGTTAAATTTGCATCTTAGTGACAGTAAGTAAAAGTGTTTTTATAAATAAATCTTGATGTTAAGTTCAACTAGGTGTTTCATTGTATATCTGTTTCAAGAGGTGTGTCACCCTATGATAAACATCATAAAAATCTTGGTTATCACAAATCAGTAAACAGAGTTGTCCTCCCCTTGGACTTCTTCTCAATCTGGCCCCTGAAGGTCACTGTGGCATAGTGGATATGGTGACCGCCTAGCGATCAGAGGTCCCAGGTTGGGTCCCCACTCTGGTGTTCTCAAAATCTTCTCTAAACACATCAAGTTCTGGTTCTACCTAAAAAACGCACTCCAGAGTGTCTAAACAACCCTTGGCTTTCAAAGCTATCACGCTAAAATAAAAAGGTTTAAACTAATGGAATGCTGTAGGCTTTGTTTAACTTCTAACTGTATAAGTAAGACAATCTTAACAGTCTCATCCCTAACATTTAGTAAAAATAAATAAATAATTATGTTTAATATTTGTATACACAGTACATAAATGTTTTTCCCATGCCATTTATTAACATTGTGTTACTTGGGACTGCAAAAGAGGCAAAGAGTGCGAAACAAAAATTAAAACAAGCAAGAAACGTCTAGTGGATCCACAATTACTGATATACTGTAATTACTCTAATTATTTGGACACTATGCATTTTTGGCTGCCCTCATTTTAGCTAAAATAATTATTTTTTATGACTTTTTTTTCAGACATCCAGATTTTCTCTCACAATTCATGTCTCTAAATTTTTGTACATTTTACATGACTCTTGTAAATATTTTATCCGGATTGCAACCTGTTTGTGTCTATCCGGTGACAGTGCTTTTCACAGGAATTTTGTCAGGCTCCCCGGGGCTGATATGGGGTGGCTTCGGGAGATGTGTCCCCTCCCGACGTTGATTTTTTTTAAATTTAACGTGTCAATTGACGTTCTGTGCTGCGTTATAACTCAAAGAAAAACAGCGTCAAAAGACGTCATTTGGTGCGCTATGACTCTTCAAGAAAATCCCCCAGTCATTTAAAAAGATATATTTTTTAATTGTTCAAAAACTCTCTTGCATAGATAGTAAAATCCCGACTCGAACGATTCCCCAATACATCCGTTTCAACCCAACTCTATTACTGCATACTTGCTACTTTTTAAGTTTCTATTTATTACCCGATAATCCCGTTTATTCCATTTTTTTTTAAAGCACTTTCTGGTAAATATTCAGATAAAAGCTCTCAACAATTTCTTTAAAACAAACCTTGCCATTTTTCTATAGTATCAAATAAATTTCGGCATAAGTGACTATTTTTAGATTTGATGAAATATTGCCTCTGAACATGCGTCAATCCCCTGACGTGTTGTGTGCTTGTTACAATGCTGTATGCACCCACGCTTTCTATGCAAATGACGCGACGTTGTACATGCTGCATATTCGCGCCCTTTTTATTGAGAAAAATGTTCTGCACAAAATAAATTTACACTGTTTATTTGAATTACAAATTTAATTATTCGCATTTGAGATTTCAACAAATATTAACAGTTGCGTAATGAATTCAACGATGATTTGTTTAAACACTTAACGAGTCGAATAAATGTTTTGACAGTATTATGCATGAAATTCACGTTGTCCACGAGGATTACGGCCGGTTGCCATCTTCAGTCTTCTAAGTAACTGGCCAAGATTTCTGTGGCAATTACATGTACGTCACGAGTCGTCTGCATGATTTAACTGCAGGTATTTCCTGCCTGCTTCTGTCGCTCATACAAAGGGTGCGCTCTCATTGGCCAATATTGATTTTCTAATACAACGACGCTGCTTTAATTGGATAAAGCGACAAAGGATTGTAAATCGGCTTTCAAAATTTTCGGCGAAGTCGATATCGCTTTGATCTTAAGCTGCAGTAACTGCCAGAATACACTGATCGGAACATTTCAGGGGCCTCACAGACTCTAATTTCGAAATTCAAGCGCCCCGCTGAGGGACCGTTAAATTGCCTGTGGAAAGCACTGTTCGGTGACACATCAAACCTGTGTTTTTACAAAAGACTGGCGTAAAATCAGAGGACTGTTATATTTGTGGGTAACTACCCATGCACATTAGACAATTGTTAGACCCAGTACCTGCTTGGGTAAAGTGACATCATAAATCAAATTAACGGTATGATGCTGATTAGTGACAATTATGATAATCTTAGAAAAAATTATCAAAGTTGCAATGTGTGAAAGAGTAAACAACAATGATTCAAGAACAAACAAAAAAATAATCTTAAATTTGACTATTTTGTTTTAAGAAATGTTAATCTTGGAACTCTGTGGACAAAATGCAGCCTTTGTGTAATTTTATGTTAAACTAATTCAAACATGTGAAATGATTAAAAAAAATAATCATTGAAAACATCAGTAAAATGCATTTAAATATCAATTAAATATTTTATTAAATACATACATTATGGTATTGAACAAGCACACACTATCATATCGAAAGGATTCTGCAAGCAACATTACACGTATGACATATCACTTGTATTCATTTGTGATGGTGTCTCTAGATTTTCTGACATCTGAAATTTGGAAATAATTTGTGTATCTAATTTTTTGGATAGGACATTTTTATGCCCTCGAAGGTGGGCATATAGTGATCGCACTGTCCGTCTGTCTGTCCGTCTGAAATTCCGTAACACTTTGCGTTTAGGTTTAGAAAAATGTGGAAAAACACTTTGCGTTTTGGTTTAGAAAAATGTGGAAAAAGGGGGCATTTGTCATCCTATGGTGACAAGCCTTGTTTAACTGTTTGTCAGTGTCTGAAACATTACAGTTATTACTTAAGGCAAATCTCTTTGACCCATCTATATACAAATATACCAATCTCTAGTCATTAGTCATTTTAAAATGATTTTTTTAAGCAGCAGGAGAAAATACAAACTTTGAACATAGAAGTTTTCTTTGATGTATCTTTGATGGAAAAATAGAAAAATATATTGAAATTTTACTGTTAAAATTTAAAGTTGCAGCTTTACTTGCAAGGGCACCCATGTTTTCCACGAATGAATATGTCATAACAATGCTGCAGATGAGAATTTAGATGCTGCATTAACTTATAAAACTTATCATATTTCCTATACAACTGCTATGAACTGATATACCGAGTCGAGTTATGCAAGAGATAAGACAGTCTGAAACTAAACCTGCAATCTTACAGTTATAAACTTTTTTAGACACACACATCTCTTGTCATGCATCCATGTTACCCTGCAAGGTTTTCCATTGTTGAGGTCAAATATCAGAAACCTTGTTTCAGTCAGTTCTCATTATCAAATAATATTACAGTTGTGTGCTTTCACTCGTGGCCGATTATATCAACTTGAACCAGGTGTAAAATGGCCAAAACATAGAAAGCTTGTCACATGGTTTGGAGCCTACACATTGTCTCTTGGATATGAAAAGAAGCAGAGACAGTAATTTTGTTATGTTTCCAGTTCTTTGTGCATGTTGCAATTTATTGGTTCATTCATACTTAATGCTTTATTAAAGCAAATGTAAACGTGCTTTTTTATACACAATCAACTGTTACTAAAACTTGCAAAATGCTTTCTAGTGAATGCCTTGAGTTTGGATGAAAGTATAAAACTCAAATTGTGTGTGTAGGTTATTTTGGGAAAGTAGGGTAAAGGTCAAGGTTACTGTTACTATAAATACATGTACATAAAACGGTTTCTTTTGCATATCTGTAGTTTGAATGGACATAGGGTGCTGAAATTTTGTGTGTAGGTAGCTTACATGTATACCTAGCTTGGGGTTCCATCTTGAACCAGTTCAACTGTTGGTACAAGATCACTGTTTCTAGAAATATAAAAACAAATACATGTAGCTTGAGTTTTTATGGGGATATTGTTCTCAAAATTTGTGATTTGGTAGCTTCTGATACAAATACAGATTTGATTTGATATGCAGACCTAGTTTGGGATTAGTTAGATTAAGGTCACAGTAACTTAAAATAGAAAAACTGTTGTCCACTCAATAATTTGAGATTGGATGGAGGTATTATGCGGAAATTTGTGGAGGTAGCTTACATGCTGACGTAGTTTGGGATTGCATAATTATTTTAATTGATAACTTAAACATTGAAAACTTGGTTTCATGGTGTTGCAATGTTTCCTGTTTATGACTTATTGTTGCTTTTGTCATGTGTTTCTGCCATTATTTGCTGGTTACCCTTTTTGCTTTTGTTCAATTGAAAATGTGTAAAAAAATGTATTTTTTGTTATCAAAGTTTTTTAAATGCACTTAAGTCAATTTTCTTTGTCATGCCATTTCTTCCAGAATAGCAGATATAATTGACTGCAAACTTCCTAACAAGCTTTCATTGAGCATGATTGTAACAATAGTTTCAACTCAACCCTCAAAATATTATATATTGTTATTATTTGTTATGCCTCCGAGGGAAGGAAAATAGTAGTGGCATCTTACAACTGTGGATGGGTGCATGCTTGGGTCTGTCCATCCAGATTTTGTTTCTTCTCTGTAACTTTAAAACAACTGGGTGGATTGAATGTAACTTGACTATCATACCTCGTGGTCAGACAACGTGCCCAGTACAACTCCCATGCTCTTCAGTGAAAGGTCAAGGTCACAATTAAAGGTCACGAGTCATGAACTTTCATTACCTCTCTGTATAGTTAACATGCCTGGGAAAATGTCAATGTTACTTCCAATTATTATTCCCCACGACCAGACGAAATGTCACGTACAATTCCTATCCTCCTTGGTTAAAGGTGAAGTTCACAATTCAAGGTCAAAGATCATGAGTTTTCGTTTCTTCTCTGTAACTTTGTGATGCTACTGAGGATTTTAAAGTAATGTTGGATTATTTTTTCCCATGACCAGAGTGTGTGTTGCATAAAATTCTTATTCTTATTCGAGGTCACAATTCAAGTGAAAATTTCATACACTTTATGTCCGTTCTTTAACATTTAATGCCTAGGAGAAAATTAATAGTATTTATGATTATCTTTTCCACTATGACCATACTTATGCTCCTAGCCGAAGGATCAAGGTCACAAGTAAAGGTCATAAGTTTCATTTCCGCTTTTAAATGTTTTAAGCTCTGGACACATTATTTATTAACTAAAGGTTTGCTCCATTTACATTATTTCCAGTTTATACAAACATAATTTTACTAATTAAAATAGTGTGAAACATTATGAACATCCTTGCAGGGGTAACAGTTGCATTTCTAGATATGTTTGATTACTGGTAATTTGACTTATGAATCTATTATACGTTAAAGCATACATATCATTTGCATAAGCAGATACGTAAATGAAGGCAATGCTATTTGTGGGTGTCTGACCATTTTTAAACAAGTAACAATTTCTCAGTGAAAAATTAAATTGCCAAAAATGACTAGTTTGAAAACACTTGTGCAAAATACAAGCAATCCTGATGTACTTTTTTTCATTTAATCATAATTAAAACAATTTGTTATTCAATGTATAGGTATAAAATACTATATCACACTATTATGCGAATAAAACATCAATCTAAGATTATTTTTTTTTCAACAAAGCATTATGTAGTTTTACCTGTTGTATTTATTAATTTTGACAAATAATAATGTAATATAATTGCATCAGATAAATTAACCCTTTGAGCGCTGGAACCGGATTTTGAAGGCCTTTGCAAACAGTTTGGATCCAGATGAGACGCCACAGAACGTGGCGTCTCATCAGGATCCAAACTGTTTGCTATTCTGATAGTATTCTTTAAAAAAAATTGAAGAAAATGCTAATTTTTGAAATTTAGCAGACAACATTTTAGCAGACGACAAATTTCCCAGCATGCAAAGGGTTAATATATCTACAAAACTGGACGTTTCATTCTATTTCAGATTGTTTGCATGGCCCGAAATGCAGGAGGCCAGAAGAACTTGGCAAAGAAGACTCTCGTTGATGAAAGATTCCTTATCTAGACTGGTTCCTCCTTCCATTCCTTCGTTATCAACCATTACTCCAACATCATCGTCCCCGCTCGCGTCCACGTCCTTTCCTCACAGTGGTTGGGATGGTGTGGCTACCAATTCATCCTCATGGGATGAGTCAGCAACTTTTAAAGGTGAATCAAGAACTTTAATGGACGAGACAGAAACTTCTACAGGCGAGGCATCTGATTTTACTGGCGTTTCCGAATCAACATCCTCAAAGGCAATTTATTGGGAACAGTCTAGTTTACGAGAAGCAGCATCCCTGGCACTTTATTCGGAGTCATCAAGTTTGTCTGAATCTACATCACTCTAGGAAATTTTAATGTATTGTTAATAGTTTAGTTTGCCAGATTCCTTCTATGGTTCTAGTTATTATACTAGTAAAAGATATTGATTTTTTTTTTTTTTAAGAAGTTCATATCGTTTGTTAAAACAATATATTTTATTGAACCTTGGTGTACCTATAGAAAAAAATCAAACATTTTGTCTATGAGTAGTTTTTTTCATATTTTAAAGTTTCTATGTAAGGTATTACTTTTCCCTGTTTAAGTAGTTGCATGATTAATTGTTTATGATGAAGAATTCCTTAGATGTTCGGTGTTCAGCGCTACCTGTAATTATTTGTGTTTGAGCTAGACTGAAAGGTCAACCATTCTCCTCCGGTCAAACTTTGGATTGTTGATTCCTAAATGACCCAGTCCTCAAAAACTTGAACAAATATAAAAATACTTATAATAAAAGGAAGACAACTCACTGATCAAAATACAAGAATCATCGTTGAAATTGGTCAAATACTAACAAATAATAATAAAATTGTGTTTATACAATGGATACCTCTTGAGAACACTATGTTGGTACCCAGCATGCAGTAGAGCTTATAATATAACCCATTCACACTTTGCACTTTCAAACATAACAAAATGCATTTCTTACTAACACATAGTTCAACAGTGTAATAAACATCAATCACTTTCATTAGTGCTGAGGTACTTCTCAAATGCATAGAATTAATTTTGGTGACTTTAAAGACAACCAAACTTGCAATGCATGTTGATGCTCTGTGTGGAGTTATTTGAACTTAAAATGTTGTTTAATATTTAAAATATGGTTGCCCTAATCATGTTTTTATAGTGTGTTTTTTTTATATCATAACTTGTGTATTTATTTAAATGAAGTTAAAGTATACGGCCATAGCTTTTATTTTGTATGTGTATTGTTGTTTATTTTAATATTTGACAGCTAGAATTTATGACATTCCGTCCATGTGCTAGAAAACAGGTTGTATTCTCATATTGTTTGAAACTATATTTTGGTCAAACCATGCTGCATCATTTGCAAATATTCAGTGATCAAAACTGTGCTTAAGCTATTAAAATATTGAACATAGTTTTTTAAATAACTACACAATAAAAAAATTACATATGGAGATTTGAATGTACATTGTTTCCCTTACTAAAAAAAATGGAAAGATGAGTGTAATTGTCATTTTCCAATAGTAATTTTTGTTTTCACTTGCTTTGCTCATATGTGTGCATAGTACTTCAGTCTGATGCTGCTTTAATTCTAACATTTTTAAATGTTGACAGAAATAAAGTGTTGTTTTTTCACACCATTTTTGCATGAAGTGCTTGAATGTGAACTTATGTGGTTTGTCAAAAATCCGTTGTTCCGCCATTTTCATTCAAATAACTTCTTAAACCAGCAGTTGATTTTTACCAAACTTGGCAGGAATGTTCTATTACCAAATTTCTTCAATTCAAAGTAATATATTTGAAAATATGGTTTCTATGGCTACCAAAAGTTTTAAAAGTTAATATTGTCAGAAACTTATTGGTAGATTTTAAAATATTTTCAGAAAAGTGACATTTGGTCAACTTTGACCAGATTCTTTAAAATTATTTTTATCGTGGCTGCTAGGTAGTGAAAGGCAGTTTCCTTATATGGCTAGTACTAAGAAACTTTGAGAATTAGCTCTGAAACCCATGATAGGTTTTCAAAATAATTCAACAAAAATCCGTGAAATGTTGTTTTGGTGACCCTCTACCTAATTCCTAACAATTATCTTGATGTGTTACATGGTCGCCATGGTTTATTTGTTTTATATAGTGTTACATGGTCGCCATGGTTTTTGAAATTGTTTTATATAGAAAACTTCGAACTTCTCAGTGACTGCCAACTCGATTTCAAAATTATTCCACATCAATGTACCTAGGTACTGACCACCTATGTTGTACATGTAACTTTCATTTAGTATGTTAACTCTTTCAGTGCTGGAACCAAATTTTGAAGGCCTTTGCAAACAGTTTGGATCCAGATGAGACGCCACAGAACATGGCGTCTCATCAGGATCCAAACTGTTCACTATTCTGATAGTATTGTTTGAAAAAAAATCAAAGAAAATGCTAATTTTAGAAATTCAGCAGACGACATTTTAGCAGACGACACATTTCCCAGCATGCAAAGGGTTAAAATCAAGAACTTGTGTCTACATATATGTTTTTCGCGCTCCAGGGACATTACCTCCCTCTTGTATAGTGTTACATGTTTAGTTTAAGGATTTTAAAGTTTACTGTCAGTTTTTAATTGTAAATAACCTTTGTAGAAATAAATTTGCGTAATCTGTAATATATCCTACAATTAATAAATTATTTTGTGTACCCCTACTCGTTTATTTCATATTGACTGGTTAGTTTCTGACGGTGTTCAAGCGTGTTGTATGTAACAGTATATTTAAACAAGAGGGCCTTGGTGGCTAATCAGAATAGTAATGTTAAGCAAGGGCCGTTAACATTTTGAGAAAAAAAAGCGTTTGTTGTTTTGGCAGATATATAAATATATGCGTCATAAGTAGTTTTTGTGTGTGTTTATGTGTTTTTGAAATCAACATTATTTTGTTACCTATTGCGACAAAGCTATATTTTGCATAAAAGTAACATGAGGATAGTAATTTAATTAGTATATGAGCATAATCAGCAAAAGAAAATGGAAGTATTTTTTTCACCAAATTATTGTCCAGCTTTGAGATCACGAGATCAGCATCTTCGGATGTTATACAGTATTAGATCAACGGAAGCTGCATTGCAAAATTTTACGCACATAACATGAGCGTTATGGTCGCAATGATTCCACCCCGTGTACATAAAAGTTCTTTGATGCAAGTGCCCAGTTAATTGTGGCCAATTGCTTGGGAGCTGTTAGCCTGTTACACAATCATCAAATGGCCATTCAATAAGGCATCGATCGATGCTATTTTACTGCAACAATGCTAGCACAGGTATAAATGAGTTTGATCAGGAAAGGTAAATGAAAGGTCACATAAGATTTATATGTAACAATTCTTGTTGTATTACTGGTTTTTCAACAGTGTGATTTTTTGCAAAAAATAAAGATAATAATCTGAATATTATTTTATTTGTAATTAATATTTAATTATAAATTTGAGTAAAGAAATATAATAAGATACTTTGCTTGTTTTTGATGTTTCTGAAATATAACCAGTAAAATCATCATCATCGTGAACTAACATCCTAATTACAACTAGACTTTCAACAAGGTTTTACTATAGCCATATAAGTTAAACTGCCCCATCCCCTGGTTTGTAAACGGACCGCAAACATTTTCAAACTAAGCTGAGCTATCATAAGAACAAATGTTCTGACCTAGTTTCATGAATATTGGGCTATAAATGTGACTTTTAGAGTGTAAACAAGGTTTCACTAAAGCCATATAAGGACAAATGCCCCACCTCCTGGGGGCCATGTTTTTCAACTGACCGGAACCATTTTTGTACTCGTCCAAGATATCATTAGCACAAATGTTCTTACTAAGTTTCATGAAGATTGAACAATAAATGTGACTTCTAGTGTCAACAAGGTTTTACTATAGCCATATAAGAAAAACTGCCTTGCCCCCTGGCGGCCATGTTTTTACAAGGACAGGAACCATTTTGGAACTCGTCCAAGATATCATTGGGACACATGTTCTGACTCAATTTCATGAAGATTGGACAATAAATGTGACTTCTAGAGGGTTAACAAGGTTTTACTAAATCCATATTAGGAAAACTGCCCCACCCCCTGAGGGCCATGTTTTTCAACCAACCGGAACCATTTTCGAACTCGTCCAAGATATCATTGGGACAAATGTTCTGACCAAGTTTCATTAAGATTGGGAAATAAATGTGGCCTCTAGAGTGTTAACAAGGTAAATGCTGACGAGGCACCACGGACAAAAGGCTATCACAAAAGCTCACCATGAGCACATTGTGATCAGGCGAGCTAAAAACATTTATACGGAAGATTGATTCAATACATGTATATTGAGAACGAGATATTTCCAAAGACAGTGCGCCACTATACTATTCTTCTGCTTTGATAGTATAATGTAATATACCCAAAGAGTGACGGGGCAGACATCACATGTCAAAAGTTTCACCTTAATACATAGTATATATATAGTTACAAGAAACCGTCGGAGACGGGTGATGCTCCCCAAAGTTTTTTTTGTCACAATATTGCACTATATATTCAGATCAAAGGAAACGTCTTGAGGGGCATAACTTTGGACAAAATTATACGATGAATGGTTTAGCAACTTAAAAGAACAGTACATTTCATATTTTGTTTTCATGGGCGTATGAAGATAAATTTCAAAGGGCCATTACTCTCTAAATAAATCATCTAACCAGAACCCACTACCGTAAATACGCGAATATAATACGCCCTCGTGTTTAATACGCACCCCCGACTTTGGTCCAAATTTATCTGTAAAAATTGAAAATCCGAGTAAAATACGCACTAAAAAAATTAGTATCCAAAATCGGCCATGACGCTGTCATTTCCGAAAAAATGTGTTCACACATGTTTAACCATGATATGTTTAATCGTATTTCGTGTTTTATTTCAGATAGAAGATTCCTGTTTAAAGTGATCGCTGTCATTTGTTCTCTCACATGTTAAATGTCTTTATATATTTTGTCCATTAAGTTTATTTGAACGTATTATTTTAAACAATAACGACATTTAGAGCAATACCGGTAATTATTGATCATATCGGCAAGCTGTTGCATTCGCACATTAGTATTTCTTTTGTCAAAACATCGCAGTCTAACGCAATAACCAAAATTTAATCCAGTCTTGACCAGATTTTACGGTTAATCAGTACACAGTACATTCGACAGTGTATACACCCACGCTATATATATGTGTACATATATCGCTATATGTATTCATGTCCCGGAAAATCGGCAAAAGTCCCGGAAAATGGAGCACAATGTCCCGGAATCGGTCTGAAAATTTATGGCATGAATGGTTGAAAGTTTCACAGGAAATATTTTGTTCTGCTCTACATTCGTATATTATACGCACCCCCTACTTGAAGAAAATTCGGCAGGTAAAAAAGTGTGTATTATATTCGCGAATTTACGGTAATAACATGCGCATCTCCCCAAGGTAGTTAAGCTTCCCATAAAGCTTCATTGAATTCCAGTCAGTAGTTGGGGAGAAATAGCCCGGACAAGAATTGCACTATATGTACAATTTATAGAAAATTTCAAAGTGCCATAACTCTGTAAAAAAATCATCCGACCATAACCGGCTGATAATATGCACATCTCCTGTTGGTAGTGAAGCTTCCAATAAAGTTTCATTGAATTCCAGTAATAAGCTGCTGAAAAATAGCTCGGACAAGCATTGCACTATATGTACAATGGAAAATTTCAAAGGGCCATAACTCTGTGAAAAATCATCCGACCAGAACCGGCTGATAATATCCACATCTCCTCTTGGTAGTGAAGCTTCCCATAAAGTTTCATTGAATTCCGGTCATTGGTTGCTGAGAAATAGCCCAAACAAGAAACACACGGACAGACAGACGAAGCGGCGACTTTATGCTCCCCCAAAAATTTGGGGGAAGCATAAAAAGGTGTTAAAATTCGGTTTTCCAGTAAAATGCTGGTCACAATTTTGAATTATAAGCATGCACCCGTACCTTAAAGTTATTAAATGACACTGAAGACATGCGTGAAGTTTAATTAAAAAGACCCTGTTTGGCATAACCTCAAGGTAAAACGAGCAAATTCATTGAATTGATATCCCCCGCCAAACTCAAGCTGTCACAGACGTAAGCATTTTTTCACGACACAAAGGGCCATAACTCCGTTATTAACAGATGGTGTACAATGCCATTTGGCGTGCATCATCCTCTCATCCATATATATACTCGTACAAAGTTTCAATGAAATCCGCCAAAGCACTTCCAAGATATGACTCCGGACACAAAAGTGCCGGACGGACGGACAATGCCAAAACAATATCCCTCCGCCTTTGGCGGGGGATAACTACCTTTACTATGCACTTGAATATTTGCAAATAGACACGGGGGTTATGGTCATTTGAAACACATATATCGCCCCATTAAGGTCAAATTAATTTGTACCAAATGTAAATTAGGGGAAAAACCATTGTTAACAGAGTTCCGAATAACAATTTTTGTACGTGTACGCAGATGCAATGTACAAGCTTAATGGACACAAATCTCAACATTAAAGTACAAAATGGGCACGATTCTTCAGGTCTAAGAACATAACAGACATTGGTCAGTGACCTCAACACGAGTGGAATTTGTGTTAAAGATTTAAAGTACTTGAATGAATACAGTTTCCAGTTTGATCTCAAATCGGGGATCAGTTGAAAGATTTTTTCTAATACACAAAATACTGGTTCTTCCCAGGAAATGGTCACAAATGGCTTGTGCAATTACAAGCTTTTTCACTCTGGATCTTTTCCCACAAGATCTTTTTGGTGCCATAAAACAAACAAGCGACACAAACAAATTTCATCATACATTTTATTTTCTATTGTAAAGAATTTTTTTACAAGCATGTTTTTTTTTTCATTTTCCATTTTTTGTAAGCATCTTTTTCAACAAAATTTGTTTCTATTTTTTACCATCAACATTCTTTTTTTTACATGCAAGTTCTTGATTTCACCTTTTTTTGTATGTGCATTGAAAATCTTTTTTCTCTTGCATTTCAATTCTTTTTTGTTCTTTTTCATTTTTTTTTTTTTAGACAACTCATATAAAAGCTGAAAAATAAAACACTAGTTATTTGAAATATGCGCATTTGTCTTGGTAAAAGAAAAGAGCCATACTTTAACCATGAAACTTGTTGTGGTGCATTAGACAGAAATTTTCCAAACCAATTTAGGAGTTTTCTTTGCTCCATTAAAAATATAGTGCACACGCTCTCTGAAAAAGAGACAACCCATAAAAAGGATGAATGGTTTGTCAAAACATGAGTTTGATGTAATATTATATATTCTGACTGTCAAGTTTAGAAATTTATTTAATTATGAATAAATCTCATTTTGTCAAAGGATGTGTTAACACAATAAGACAAGTCACATCAAAATTACATATTTATAACAAGAAAACAAATAGTGAAGACAACAAAAATGCAAACATTAATGTCTACATCAAGAGAATAAAGACAACATAAAATTTGGTGTTAAAAACAGATTCTTAGCTGAATATGTTAAAGCCCCTTCATATTATAATGTGTATACTGCTGGTAATCTAAATAATGTAATGATTGTTCATGGAAATTTTTGTAACATTGTAGTTTAAACGTTCAACAGAAAAGCTCAACACAAGTTTGTCCAGCGGACGCTCAGGTGAGCCATAAAAGAACGTCTGTTTTATTGAACTGTTTTTTTGTATGCATGATGGACATGATTTAAGCTAGCAACATTTGGTCATTATAACACAATTACCTACTGGTAATAACTGTTCTATACTGCAAAAAACTCTGAAATATATGCTACTGTTGGTAATATAGAGAGGCTTTAACAAAAAGACTTGCATACTTACCTATATATAGATGGTCAATTATACAAGTCAAATTACTGATTTGAAATTTATTGTATGTGCTGCACTGCAAAATAGTTAAAGTACTTTTGACACTGATGTGCCTTTTATGTCATGTTCACTGTAGATAATGTCTTTCATTAACATATTATGTTTTCGTGTTTAATTTCCAAAAGAGTATGTTTAATTCTGAGATTCACATGAACTCAATTTCGCTCTTGGAATTTATTTTTTTATATTAATTCACCTTCAGGCAAATTGCCAAATGATTTCAACATACTACAATTCCTTAAAGATTCACCCATTAAAATTGATTCGGCTAAAAGCTACAATTCACACTTTTAGTATATAGTCATTATTAAAAGTTGAACATGAAACTATTTTGCAATGTATATTTTCTTAAAACAAGTATAAAATGTGTGGTTAAGTCTGAACACAGCTCCTGTCTGGTCCATATTGCTGGTACATCCATCGTTGATAGGTCACATCTAGTTCAATAGGGGGAATAGTAGCTTGCTCTCCTAAATCTTCTGAAACAAGATCTGGCTATAATACCTCATTTATATTGCAACACGAATCAGTGCTGCAGCTTACAGAAGAATGTTAAGAATATGATGAAATGCTTGAAAAATAAAAAACAAATAGTCATATTCATGTTTCATTCGAAAATACAAGTGAACAAGAGATGTGTTTGTCAGAAACACAATGCCCCCTACTGCCCCGCTATGATTTTTTTTACCTTTGACCTTGAAGGATGACCTTGACCTTTCACCACTTAAAATGTGCAGCTCCGTGAGATACACATGCATGCAAAATATCAAATTGCTATCTTCAGTATTGCAAAAGTTATAATGGCCAATGTTAAAGTTTTCGGACGGACGGACAGTTCAACTGCTATATGCCACCCTATGGGGGGCATAAAAATGAATTACCATCACTTTCTCTACAGCTAAATGTATTGAAAAGACTGTCAAATGATGAGAGATCGTACTGAAATGATCTTGCAAACAACTGCTTTAAAATACAAGTTGAAACATGAAATACAAAGCAACGTTCATAAACTCCTACTGAGAAAGAAAAGAAAAAAACTGTAACCAAAACTAACATTCTTTACCTCAAAGAAAAGTTCTCTTTGTTTATATAAAGACAAGAAAGTCCAAGATCAGATCTATACGAAGCAATTTCATAATCTTCAACAGTCTAGCATGTTAAACACATCATTTCTTGGAACAGGGGTGTCAATTGGCCGAAATCTAAAATCCTGAAAATCAGCCTAGAATTTGGGGGCCAGAGTCAAAAGAGTTTTAATTATTCATTAAATTATGTTTCCTTTGTAAAAAAATATGCCAAAGGTCAATAATTTGTGTTGAAAATGACATTTTGTGACAAGAACGTTTAAAAATAACCAAAAAAATCCTCTGATTTATATAAATATCAAAAGTTTTTCTTGAGGGCCTAAATCCTGAATTCAGGAAAAATCCTGAAAATTGACACCTCTGTTGGAAGTATAACTTTTTTCACATACCGACTGTCAGGCAAAATGAACATAAGAGTATAACAGGTTCCTGTCCTATCATTTTTTAATATATCAGATGACGCTAAGAAAAGAATATCAAGGCTTGCCAATATTTTATTCTTGCCAATGCTGATATACCCCAAAACGATAGGGTAGTAGTACAGTACTAGTAACCTGTTCTTCTGTTTATCATACCCCCTTATTTTAATAAATAATAATATATCAGGCAACTTTATATCAGGCAGATATCAATGTAGTGGTATGATAAATATTTCAAGTTGAAACATTTTTAGACTACTTTCGAGATTCATAAAAACCTGCCCAACTATTTTTGCTAACAGGTGCATGATTTTTCTTCATTATTGAAAGCATAATTATCTTTGAAAAAATTATCCAAACAACAAATGTTGAGTCAGAAATTAAATATTTGACAATCTCCGAGTTGCAAAGAACCGGTTAAATTCTGGTATTTATTTAAAGTGACAACATTTCCAGCCTTCAAAATAAGCAGTTTAACCACCCAAGCCCACATTGGTATTGATGTTGGTATTGATATTTGCGGAAACATTTTCCCAAGTAGAGGTGAACAACAAATGTTGCATTAAGATAAATATGAAGGAAAATCTACATGGTTTGAAAGAATTTTTTCTACGGGGATGTGACTTTATTAAGACTACAACTATTAATGGAAAAAAAACTGCGGGTTCAAAATTTACCAATGAAGGGCTTGTGCTTATTTTGAGGACTGCATGTGACCTTGACCATACACAAAACGTACCCGCCACGCCCCCGGGGTCGCGGTGCATATCCCCCGTAGTGGCTGCCCCTCGCTCTGCGCCCGCCCCTGCTGCGTCCCCTGTTGGTGGAACTGATACCCGGTCTGTTGGTGCGCTTGGCAAACACCTGGTAAAGAGAAATAAGACATTATGTAGCAGACTGTCAATAATGAATCATCAATGCAAAAAGAACGGCATCTTCAAACTCATCAGGGCCGGCGCAATCTCATAGTGGCTAACCTGTCCGTTCTTGAATAAGCTATAAGTACTTGTATAAACAGGCCACAGTCAGTAATTGTAAATATAATCACAGACTTTCATTAGTCTAGCATGTAGAATAACATCATTCTGTGGCTGACATACAGATATACAAGTAATAATTCTTTTATAATAAGCACACTGCTTAACAACCATCTATACATGTACATGTTAAAGTATGAAGTTAGAAGTAAATCTTCCAGAGACAAGAAACTATAAAGTAAGGCGTATAACTCCTTCTATAATTTTATGTTATTCACTCTTCAAAACATTCATCAATTCATTTACAACTATAATTAAGTCTAAATTTGAAAAGTAGAATCAACAAGAGCTGCCTTTATAGTGAGACACCCCACAGCAGCTATATTCCAATTGAAATCATCATTATTATGTCCAAGGCTCATAACTTCGCCCAAAATCAATGGACCGGAATGAAACTCGCACTTCATCTGTTAGTCATTTAGGTAGACTCACATACCAAAAATCAGCTCAATATCTGGAAGCATTTGGTAAAAAACTCCTGAAAGCTATCATTGAGAAAATTTCTAAGTCCAAGGACCATAACTTTGGCAAAAATCATTGGACCGAAATTCACCTTTTATCTGTAGGGCATGTAGGTAGACTCACATACCAAAAATCAGCTAAATATCTGAAAGTGTTGCGTAAAAAACCTCTGGAAAACAGAATGCTTGATGGATGGCCAGAGCAACTGTTATATGGAATGAAAAATGGACAGAAAAATTATAGGCAGAATCCAGTTTACCAGCCTTTCAACTTAGAGGCAGACAGATACAATGTATGAAATGCCACAGTCAGTAATTCTCAATATAATCACAAGACTTTCATTAGTCTAGCATGTAAAATAACATCATTCCGTGGCTGACGTAACCATTTTATAAGTTAAAACAATATACAAGTACTGGTAATCATTTTTTAGCAATTCACTTTACTTTACATTCATGTAGGATGTTTGAAGTCGAACAAGTCAGTGCCATGAAAATTTTGTGAGAATGTGGCCTGACAAGAAAAACTTACATTGTGGAAACCTTTGAGATAAAAATACATGACATGTCTTATGACGGTTTACATTTGTGTACCGGTAAACATTTTTTTCAAATCCATCAATATATGGCGAAGTTAGGGCTGAGACAGGAATTTTTAAGAGGTTTAATGGCCAGATTTGATCTTTTACCTCTTAGTGTGACCTTTGAGAAGGCGGATGGTGATCACACGTAAATAACAAAGTCTTATGTTGTTTCACATTTCTACAAAGCTATTTTAAAATCCAGTAATATATGGCACAGTTACAGTTGAGAGAGAATTTGTTGACACTCGTACAGACAGACAAGAGGAGAGCTATATGCCGCTTGCTTCGAAAAAGGGATATAATTAACAAGCACATTAAAGTATATAATCTTTACAACTGTGTTGTGCATAGTAAAAGCCACAAAGCCACAGTCAGTAATTGTAAATATAATCACAGACTTTCATTAGTCTAGCATGTAAAATAACATCATTCCGTGGCTGACATACAGATATTTGGGTAATTTAATGATCTAGCTTGCTTAAGGACAGTTTAAAGATAAGTTGCAGAATCACTAATCAAGTAAAGTTTAAACATTTTTTATTTTAGCTTGATTGCATTGAAAGCCTTATGCTTTTTGAGACACGATTCCATATCCTGAGTAGAACCAGTACTTGATAGTCCCTTTTGGAGATCTTAAGATCACTCCCACAAGAGAAATGTAACCGGGACAGTCCGATATATTGGGTACTGGCGGACACAATATCCACTACACCAAGACAGCGTTATTTGGGTTGCCAACTGATCTTTTGATAAGACTTCACTGACAGTATGGTCATTCTAAAGAGTTAGGGATGGATTGACTGACGGATCATACTTAAAAAACACTAGTCTCACTGTAACAGTTTCAAAGGTGCCTGACAGGCTGGTACCGGGATAAGTAGGTGTGGTCATAAATCCCTTGTTGCATCGTCTATAATAACTACTCAATTATTAATCTTTGTCTTAAATGATTTTTTTCTTTCAGGAACATAACAATTGTAATAATTAATAGTAAAATGGAGTCCATAGACACTGATATTTCAAATAAAGAACATCAATGCCTATTTAAGTCATAACGAAGACCCAAAAATTTATTTGATCACCAATTTCTTTTAACAATATATTAGTTTCCATACTAGAAGCCATTTTAATCGCTTTAATCATTACTCACTAAGTATACTGTTATGGTCTTATTTAATCAGTGTTCGACACTATCAGGAGTAAGGAGTCCTTACAGACTTCAGGGAGTCCAAAAAATAAGACTAATTTTATTTATATAATACATTTATAAATGTTTGTTTTTTTTAATTAAATATTTGTAATAGCTAAGAAAAGTTCTATTTTTTTTTACATCAGCAGTCAAACATCATGTAGAATCATACCAAAGTCAGTTAAAAGAGGCATATAGCCAACCAGAAAACGATCCATCTTCAGAGTTGTTAATGTAAACAATCAAATTTGTGACATGTGGTCTGGAGTGAATTTTACTGCCCAAATAAAGTTAGAAAGCACCGTATCCAGAGATCTCGTTGTCTTCTGAGACCGTTTGGCAATAGCTAGTTTGCTTCATTGAAAATATATGAGAAGAAAAAAACTGGCAATGATCTGGTTGATTCATTGTTCTAGAGTTTCCCATAATACTACACGCATGGCCTGCAACACGGAACCAAAATAAATAATTTCGGATTGTTTTTATCTACGTGTTCAAGCAGAAGAGTGGCATATTTTTTGGATGCTAAAAAGTTCGGACATTCTGACCTCGCGAAACAAATAATTACAAAAGTGGATTTCTTTAATAATTCAAAGATTAGTTTGAAGGAGTCCCAAAGACTTCCTAAATACAAAAAAAACAAGGAGTCTGAGTCTCATTTCCTGGGGTCTCGGACTCGCGTTAAGTGTTGAACACTGTAAACAAATGCAAACCTTGCAAGAACAAAACCAAATGCATTATAGGAAAGAAACCATGCATACAATATTTGCTTATGGCATTCAATGCTGCAAGGCTAAAGATTAGTTTTTTAGTACAAACCTTTATCTGTCTTCCTCTGAACAAGGAATCATCAAGTGCCAAACTTGTTGCTACGGAGTCCTTGTCAACAAACTCTATATAGGCATATCTGCAATAAAGCAGCATTTTAACTCTTAAACCACCTCCATTTAATAAAATGTATGGTACTTTGATCAAACATAAACTGTTTAAAAGATCCACTTGCACCAACATTGGTTGGTTGGGTTTTGGTCTTAAAACATCGTTGAAAATGAATAAAATTTTCATACAATGGCTGTTGTCTTTGTTTATTGATTATGGATAATTGCAATCTTAAAAATCAGATAAATTGCCAATAGTGGACATATTTCAGTAAAATGTCCCAGCATTACTATTTCAAAATTTCTGCAACAATCATTTCGCTTTGCTTTGATCCAATCAGAGGGTGATATCAGGCTCCATAGGGCAAAGATATCGCCCACTAGGCTGTGTATGAATATATCAAAGTACCGTCCATTATGATGAACTATACACAAGGTTTCATACTATAATTGGGTTTCACAGATAGGCTGTGAGATGCACAAACATCCTAGTAACTGTATGTTATGTTGTCCTTTATCGTGTGCAATGCATGCACAAACATAGCAGAACATACAAATATGAATATAGGAAAAGATTCAAGTGAATTATCTATGCAAGTTACATTAACAGGTCGATGTCTGCAAACAAGAACATGAATGCATCATTACAACACGTTACCCTTTTGGATGTCCGGTATATTTATCACACTGTATGGTAACTCTGTTCACTGAACCACAGCCATGAAAATGCTGCTCCAATTCCTCGGCAGTCGCCCCGTAGTCGACGTTTCCCACGTATATGGAGCGGCCATCTGCCTCTAGCTTTTCTTCTGGTGTTGGGAATGGGGAGTTTAAAGCTGAATATTGAGAACAAATATATTCGAAATGTTACATTGTTTTTTTAAAAGCACCTGTCCATTCAGTCACATAAAAATCCCAATAATATTAATAATTACATTGTATCTTTTTTCAGCTTGAAATTGTCACAAATTTGAAAATAAAATCTCAAATTCAAAATTATCATCATATATAACACAGGGCTTGCACTAAGTGGCGTACGGCCGTATATTACGCCCGATAATTGTTTCCATACGCCGATAACAAAACCCCATGACGTCCACTGTACTTCCTAAAAATTGGTCATACGCCGAAAAAAGCAACCCGTGACGTAAGCTGTCGATTAAAATAACGCTTCAATCAACACCGTATACATCGTCAGAAACATCGATCTAAATACACAGATAACACCCTTACCGGTACATGACTGGAGCATATTGAATCAACACATTGTGTACAAACAAGCCCCAAGGGCATTGTTTGTAATCAGATCACTAATTAGCCTTTTGTTGCAGACGATAGTAACATGCTGTGAAAGATTATCTCTGAGGTCACGCTTGGTTAGGCACAATCAAACTCGATTGAAATCCAAATCAGCACTGTACATTTTTTTAACTTCTGAATTCTTTGATAATGATTTTGTTTGCATAATAGTGAATTTTAATTCAAACCACCAATTTAAATTTGAAAATTAATCATCTTTTTTTAAAATTCGAATATGCGGTTTATTTTTTATTCCGAAACAAAGTTTGTAAAAATGCAGCATGGAAAAACGTATTTGTGTTGGATTTGATTTATGAGCTTTAAAACACTGTCTGTCCTCAATCATGACGAAATTTAACATGAAAAGGGCAGATAGTTGTTATTTCAACAAATTAAGTGTTTGTTTCGAAGGAGGATTTATCACTCTGCAAGTAAAGCGTAATTTTGATATTGTCATATATTTCCGCGACCCAACGAAACTGTCAACAATGTAAAAATTAAATAATGAGTTGACATAAAGTGTAAAATAAATATATGCTATTATAAACAATAATGATTTAACATTTAAATCAACAGAATGGTGTTAATGCTACTTCATGGTGACATTTATTAATGTTTGTTTAGACTTGAAAATGTGTCAATATAAATTATTGTTATAATTAATAATATTGTGGATAAAGCCCCTGGTACCTGAAAGATTAACATTCATTTCAATGATGATATATGTGATGAATTATCAAAATCCCTACCCCCCCCCCACACCGGAAAGAAATATGATATCTTCTTATCTCCAATGCGCGTCGTAGGATGCTAGCCCAAGTCAGTTATGAAATTGGCTACTAAGTTTTTTTTCCTTAGCGCCAATGTAGTCTATGTCTGTATTATTATGCATTGTGCGATTAATTGTGACTTTTTGTTGTTGAATATTTTAATTGCTTTCACAGATGTACAGTTACCCAAAATGGAGGGGAGGAGTTTGTGATCATTTACACAGTTGACATTCCGTAAACATCACCATTTTAGTTGTTTGGACTTCCAACATTTCTGATTGGGACTTCCATAAGTAAAGGGCAGGAACTCAGGACTTCCAAAATTTATTTCTTAGTGCAAGCCCTGTTACTTATATGGGACCGAACAGTATTTCTTATATGGGACCCCACAATATTACTTATATGACTATGAGACCCTAAAATTAGTGTCAACATGTTTATTTCTTATATGGGACCCAACAATGTTTATTACTTATAAACTTATAATTTATTACCAGGTTGACAACCTGGTCCATGAGTGGCAAACCTGGATACACATGTACCGCTGTTCGTTTGACTCTCATTGTCACGAGGAACACGCAGATATTTCACGCTGTTTGAAACTTTCTTTGTTCAATGTATCATTAATTAATGAATACAGACAAGATTTATAGTTAAAAAGTGGCATTTATTAAAGGCATTACGAAACACATGTTATTTAGTTCATCCAGGGACTTATACAAACACGTGCCTGGTTCATTTTAACCTTTTCATTCAAAAACGACGAGAGCGTTTAATATGAATGTGACATCTTTGCGCAAATCCGATGCACGCTAGTCATAAACATCTGGAAAGTTTAATTTTAATTTTAATTAGTTTAGAGCTGCCATGATCAGTTACATTTTCGTGTTTTGCATTCGATTTGAATGTGTTCCAAAAAATATAATAATAAATGCACATGTCAACACAATAGCTGTGTATTTTAAGAATACAGTCCGCGTGAATTTTTCACAAAAATAACATTTAAAATGTATAAATCCAAGTTTTATGCTGTGATTAAAAGTTTCAAAAAGTTGAAAACACCCAATGTGCCCTTAGTAAGAGAATCCCCGTGTGAAATGCCTTTTTTAAGTATTGCGCCATGCCCCTCTGCCCTTCTAGATTAAACACTATTTACGGGACCCCACAATATTACTTATATGGGACCCAAAAGTATTTCTTATATGGGACCCAACAATATTACTAAGTATCCACAGCCTGTAAAATACACTTGGGACTCCATTAACTCCATTCAGTTGTATATACATGTATTTCGATACCCGTTAATAATGGCGTTATAACGCGATGCTGTCGTGCATCCCATTGCATTTTTTTTATAATTTCTTGAAAGATATACTTGAGTTGGCCGTATGAAAATTGCTTGAAAATATGAAAATGTGTATTTCTTGCATATTTGGTTAGAATATTCGCTAACATAACAAGAGATTTTTTTTGGAAAAGGGGAAGATGCTTGGGGCTGTTGAAAAGGGGAAACATTGTACGAAAAAAGCAATTTTGGGGAAAATGTAATAAAAACACTTGTTACATTTAAGTCATTGCTATTTATGTTAAATCTTATGTTGCAGTACTCTTGTTTTTGCAAAGAGAACAGTGACATTGTTTTCCATAATTGCATGTATACTTGTGCATTAAAATGTGAAACAAATTATCTGTTGGCCAAACAGAGTATGCAAATTTGCAACCCAAATTATGACACCACAAAAATGCATAAGTTGAACATAACTGATAATTATCCTCCAATTACCTTGAGTCGAGCGGTTAAGAAAACAAATAAAATCATTTCTGATTTAATTCAAACAATGACGCAATAAACAAATAATTTTAAAGATTCATTTCATTCACGTTAAATCCGCATCAAAATTGTTTATTTACAGCATGTTTAACCACCCAAAGCCGATAGTTCCATACACAGCCGCAAATGACATACACTGCGCGCGTTGTTTACCTTGAGTCGAGAGGTTACATTGGAAAAGCGAGAGTACTCGATCGCAAAAGGCATGAGGTCAACAATTTAGAAAAAATGAAAGATTAATTTAACTTTTTTTTTAACTTCTATTTACCATTTAACAAGTTTCTGTTTTATCGGTCGATCTTCTTTTGAGCAACATTGACACATAAAAGTGCTCAAGAATTGAAAAAAAAAAATGTTGGCAATTTGTTCACATAAAATTTCCGCATATATGTAACTATTAAAAGATTTAAAAAATTATCATCCAATCGTAACAGGGTTTAACAACAGAATATGTGGATATCGGCATGTCACCTATTTTCGCGATATGCGTGCACAGATTGTTCCATGCCTTATTTTATGTCAAACGTGAAAAAGTAAAAGAATTGTCTTTGAAACAAATCAAATACATGAAAGTATTGTTTACACTAGTGCAGGGGTCTGCAATTTATAGGCAAGTTAAATGAAGAGTACCAAAACAAATGCACGGAATATGCATACATTTGGATCCGTTCAGTTGAAGTAAGATTTTTAAATGCAATTAAACTGTTTTTTTTTCCTTATTTTAGTCGTGTATGTAGTTATTTTCAAGCGTTGTAAAGTTTTTAAAACAAAATACTCTAAGTGCATGCGTGTAACGTCATCACGAGAGCCACGTTTTTAATGTAAACAAAGTGATCGAAATTAGGTTATGCTCGAAATAATGGAATCGTACGATATTTATGTGCGGATAGGCTAGAGGTCGGGTACTTGATATTATCGGTATAATACAATTTTTTGGCAAGTGTTGCCCTTAAATAGTACACACATTAATAACCAATGCATTTATTCACTATTATATTCTAAGTTTCCAATAAACTTGCATGATCTCTGTTTTTACCCAACATTTTTTTCTATATTTTCTAGGCGAAGAAAACGGAAGGAATCCGCATTGTAAAACAATGACGAATAACAATTAATACATCGTCATCAGCTACATTAGATACAGTTGTAGGTGTACAGCGAAATTATTGTTGTATAATTTGTTTACAATTTGTTTTTAAGTAACGGAAATAACGAGAATATATTTAATATAATAATTGTTTTTACTAGTTATAGGTTATTAGACATTTCACTTTACAATACGAATTATATTTGGATGAGTACACAGCTCTGTTCGTGGATTTTCTGAATTTATTTCATACTTGCCTATTCAAAAACTGGCGTGCCATACAGCCAATGCTACCCATAAAACCGATTCCATAGTCTAAGGATTTTCAAGATGTTTTAATACAAATAATACACAAAACTAATATTGAAATTAATAACAGTATCTGTATTACGTGTAAACTTATATAAATTATAGCTGAAGCCTCCATTCTTCTTTTCTCAGAAATCATAGGCTTGTATTAGTTCTTCTTGAATGCTCTGAGCTTTTATAAGTTATAAGTACATACATACAGCTCAGAGGGTCATTAGCTGGGAGTTGGATAATTGCAACTAAGTCTTGTATTGTTTCGTAAGAATAAACGTTGCACACTGTCAGCCATTTTGAAATCATGACTCCAAAATCAAGTAATAGTAGAGTCTTTCGGCCAAGTAAATATAAAAATATGAATCAAATAAAGCTTTTGCTAACCTTTATCCCAGAAAACATTCTACAACACCGCAATTTAATATGTCAAGATGGCGGAATGTTTATGTCCTCCGGAAATGCGAGCACCTGTTGTGGGCCGCCTGTTGAGCCAATCGAAACACTTTTGAGCATGCGCAAAGTGTAGCGGGAATATACAAAATATACACCAAACACGGTGTGGATATATTTTACGACCGGACAGGGAAACTGAGACCCAATAAATATGTTTAAGAAGGTAGACTGTACTCACGTATTGAACCATACAGATAAATATAAAACAAACGATTTTGTTGGGTCTTATTTATATTGGGTCTTGACCCAATACTTAGGTACGACCCAATAAGTACCTCATGGACCCAACAATTCGGGTGTGAGACTTACATTCGTCCCAATAAATTGGTGAGTTTAAAACTATATATATATATATATATATATAGACATACATTATACATGAATTGATTTAGACACATGTACAGTAGACAAGTCAATTGTAGTCATAGGTGGTGGCACACATTCTGTTAACGCAATGCTTCGTATGTTTAATATATAGAAAATACCACACAAAAAACAGCATTTATTATTCTTTTATGACAAATATAATGTTTTCCCAGACATTAATAACTCTATTTTGGATACATACACTTTTACGATAATAACAAGTATCGTNGGGGGGGGGGGGGGGCAAAATTGATGATACAGATACTGGTGTGTTGCCTGTGAGTGTGAACAGTTGCCTGTGAGTGTGAACAATCATGTTCATTAAGAACAGATTCTCAGATGTCACAATCTGAAAAGCTGTCTAGTATCTTATTTTGTTATTTAATAATCTTAAATAAATATTTACCGGGTCTTCAACCGCCGCATCAGCACCATGGTCACCGTCAGCCTGCCCGTCCTGTTCTGCTCCATCGTCTAATGACACATCGGCGTCTGCGTCAAAATCTCCAACACCTTCATCTTGAAGGGAGTCTAATTCTTGGCCGTTTTCGGTATCAGCCATAACTCGATTTAAGTAAAAATGTAGAGTTTGTAAAAACTAGTAATTTGTTGTACTTGTTTTTACAAAATAAGTGATTCTAGCGCATTATTTAGCGATGATGCATTTGGATTTCGTTTTACACAATGAATATGCTTCCGGTAACAGCGTTACTCGACGCTTAGACGGACAGCGTCTATCGATCGTTAATGCACGCGAAAGAGAACTAATAAATGTAAAGGTAAAGGCTACAAACCACTTAAATTGTCCAACAAAGTCGGTTCTTGGATCAGCTGACTATTTATTGCATAAATCAATGTCCGGTACATTGAGCGACATTTGATACTAAAATGAAATTGGCAACTGTAAGAGAAAATGTTCAACTGCAGTGCTCCAGCTAGGATTTGAAATGGGCATGGTGCTCTTTTGTCAAAAGGGCACTTTAGTGCACAAGGTCGTATTATCTATGTTGCATAATTTCAATACAGCATGTGTTATATATTTCATACTGCATGCATTTTCATAAACAAAATCTTTCTATTATTTATAAAACTAGTTTCACTTTGTAAATTTAGAGAATTGGAACTACTAATACAATTTTCTATATAATAATGTGATCAGATCAAAAAAGGCCAGGGCGCTGCGAGGGGNTGAGCGGCAGGGCGATGCGAGGGGGGCTGAGACCATTGAGCGGCAGGGCGCTGCGAGGGGGGGCTGAGACCATTGAGCGGCAGGGCGATGCGAGGGGGGCTGAGACCATTGAGCGGCAGGGCGCTGCGAACTTCCATTTACGCCTAGAATGTGTATGAAGATCTAAACAAGTCCCACACATGATAAGTCAGGACATATAGTCTGTAGATCTAGTTCACAAATGATAGGTCTGGTAATATACTAGTTTGTAGGTCTGAATGGTAAGTCTGTAGATCTATTCCACACATGATGGGACTCTGAATGTTAAGTCTGTAGATCTATTCCACAGGTGATAGGTCTGAATGTTAAGTCTGTAGATCTAGTCCACGCTAGATCGGTTTGGACAGTTTGTAGATCTGGTCCACACATGATAGATCAGAACCTATAGAATTGCAGATCTAGTGGACATGATATGTCTGGACCTAAAGATGTAGGTTAAGTGAACCTATAGCCTTTATTTTATATCTAGTTAACATTATTGGTCTGGACCTGCCACCTGTAGATCTAGTGAACATTATATATCTGAATGCATATAGCCTGTAGATCTAGTTAACATTGGTATATCTGAACACATGGCCTGTAGATATAGTCTAAGTGAACATTTGTATATCTGAATGCATAGCCTTTAGATCTAGTGATCATAATATATATGAACGCATAGCCTGTAGATCTAGTGATCATAATATATATGAATGCAAAGCCTTTAGATCTAGTAAACATTTGTATATCTGAACGCATAGCCTGTAGATCTAGTGAACATTTGTATATCTGAATGTATAGCCTGTAGATCTAGTGATCATTTGTATATCTGAACGCAGAGCCTGTAGATCTAGTGAACATTATATATCTGAACGCATAGCCTGTAGATTTAGTGAACATTTGTATATCTAAACGCATAGTCTGTAGATCTAGTGAACATTTGTATATCTGAATGTATAGCCTGTAGATCTAGTGAACGTGATAGGTCTGGGCATATATACCATAGATCTAGTGAACATTATATATCTGGATGTATAGTTTGTAGATCTAGTAAACATTATATATCTGGATGTATAGTTTGTAGATCTAATAAACACTATATATCTGGACGTATAGTTTGTAGATCTAGTAAACATTACATGTCTGATGCTATATACTGAAGATGTATGGAATAGGATAAGTTTACATAAATCATGTAACCCTTGGGGAGTGGCCAGTTTTTGCCCCAGGGGCATGATTTGATCGAACTTAGTATGGTTCCCCTATACAATGTTGCATGACAAATATAAAACCCCTGACTCTTGCAGTTCACACACACATATATATATATATATATATATATATATATATATATATATAAACTCATATGAGGTAATCGGCTTTCAGAGATTTTTGAAGTTACAATTTTTAACAACTATTTTTAGCACAGATGACCAACATAAGCAGCAAAATGGAACAATTTGTGTCAACTTCAACGGTGGTACTCGTCGAAATCCACTCGTAGACATCGACGTCGAGGGCATGTCATGTTCTGAGAAAACTGGACAAAATGCATGTGCGTAAAGTGTCGTCCCAGATTAGCCTGTGCAGTCTGCACAGGCTAATCAGGGACGACACTTTCCGCTAAAATTGGATTTTTGCTAAGAAGAGACTTCATTCAAGCAAAAAATGTCATAAAAGCGGAAAGTGTTGTCCCTGATTAGCCTGTGCCGACTGCACAGGCTAATCTGGAACGACACTTAACGCACATGCATTATGCCCAGTTTTCTCAGAACGCGCCACATATCTGACAAGCGGTTTAGGAGATGTCGCTTGAATGAGCAGTTTACTGACGACGCACAACAGATGACACACAACACATGATGGACAAAAGGCAATCCCAAAAGCTCACACTAAGCAAGATGTGCAAAGGTGAGCTTGAAAATTTGTAAGTTCCCCAGAGGTAAATAAAATAATAATCAGACTGCAATTTGATTTTATTAGCAGGCGTACAATTCTTTAAGCATTGCACTTGTCATTGTTTTCTTCTCCTGTTTACTACTCGCTGGATCTTGCTCAAAAGTTCACAGTTGAATGACCTTAATGTGTAGATGGTCGCAGAGAAAGGAATTGTGGCGGCGTCAAGTTTTGCAAGAATTATTGACCTTTGTCTGCTTTTCACGTCCTTCAGCTTGTGTTTTCAACTCCTTTCTAAAAATAAACCTGCTAGGTAGGTTTCTCCTAATGAATGACCTTAAGGTGTAGATGATTGTCAAAAAAGAAATAGTGGCTGCAATGAGTTTTGGCAGAATTATAACCCTTTTTCCACTATGGAATATATAGTCCCACAATTTTGTGTCCTCATAACGACTGAGGGGATCGCGCTCAAATTTTCAGTTGAATAACCTTAATGTTTAGATCATCATCAAGAACACAATTGGGCTTTGACTTGTTTGGACAGAGTTATGGCCCTTTGTCTGTTTGACTAGTTTGGACAGAATTATGGCCCTTTGTCTGTTTGACTAGTTTGGACAGAGTTATGGCCCTTTGTCTGTTTTTCCCATCATGGAATATTAAGTCACACAATTTTGTGCTTTCAATCCAATGTTTTGAATATTTTGTCAGTATTAGATCAAGTTGATACAAAATAAAATAAAAACGAGGGCCAATATGGGGCTGGGTCACACACTTTATTTCAAGGCACTATAGTGACAAGTTACAGTTCTAGCTAGAGTTAAGTTTGAAGTTTGTTTGAAGTCAATGCTGACAACAAATAAATGATTATGATGGTCAAAATCACCAAACATAATCAAACGATTATAAAAATCTTAAATCACATTTTGATTTGTCCTAAAATAAGATTATCTTTATTGCTGAGGACCTCCCATGGATCATCTTTGTGAAATTAATTAATAATCTGACATCAGTGTTTTCTGTTCAGATTTTAAAGTTTTATTTCGTCATACAACAAAACAAGATGCTGCATTCAATTAACCCATTTATGCCTAGTGGACTCTCCCATCCTTCTAAATTGGATCAATTTATTTCCAAAATTAGGGATTTCTAGTATATTTATTTCTATATTTAGAATATTTCTTACAGAAATTCCTTTAAGCAAACAGCGCAGACCCTGATGAGACGCCGGCGTCTCATCTGGGTCTACGCTGTTTGCCAAGGCCTTTTTTCTAGACGCTAGGAATATATGGGTGAATAGAATTCCTCTGGTGCAAGCCTTTTCAGTATTGATTCATTGGCCCATTTGATTAAGTCTTAGTCCAAAATAAGTATCAAAGTTTTTTAGTTAAGAAGTCTTTATGTTAAGAAAATGTTCAATTTGGATCAACCAAAAAGTTTGACCTTCTGAAATAATCTTAATTTGAAAAGTAGGTCAATGTCAAAACGAGGTCAGGTGATGTAGAATGTGTTGAGAGTGTTCATAGATTATTTGAATGGATCTTTGTAGCAAACATTATTGATGACAAAGCATCTTGAGTTTACTCCTTTGCATGCTGGGAAATTTGTCGTCTGCTGAGTTTCTAAAATTAGCATTTTCTTCGATTTTTTTTCCAAGAATACTATCAGAATAGCAAACAGTTTGGATCCTGATGAGACGCCACGTTCTGTGGCGTCTCATCTGGATCCAAACTTTTTGCAAAGGCCTTCAAAATTCGGTTCCAGCGCTCAAATGAGGTTAAGGTGATGTGGGCGCGTTGATGGTGTCATAGCTTTGTAGGAAGCATTATTCATGTGTAAAAAAATGTGTTATTTTGGGTAAGCCTTGTACTGATGACTGAACAAATGGACGGGCCATTTGCTTTATCACTTCCGGCATCTACTCCCCTCTTCCCCTAGCGGCTTTTTTGTTACTGAATTCAAATAGTTTGAAGTATTTGAGGAGAGGATCATCAAAGGTTCATTTCACAAATCAAATGTTGAACTATTCAGTTATACCATTACAGATCGAGTGTCTAGGACAATTGAGTCACGTTCTGAGAAGACTGGGCATAATGCATGTGCGTAAAGTGTCATCCCTGGGACAACACTTTTCGCCTTAATTGTATTTTTGCTAAGAAGAGACTTCATTCAAACGAAAAATGTCATAAAAGCGAAGTGTCGTCCCTGATTAGCCTGTGCGGACTGCACAGGCTCATCTGTCTGGGACGACACTTTACGCACATGCATTATGACCAGTTTTCTCAGAACACGACTCAATTTCACATTAGTAGAAACAAGAAAATTAAATAGGATTCCCCTATCATGGCTAGAAATAAACACAAAACAACTGCTTTCCTACTAATATTTTATTACATTTTTCTTCATAAAAAATCTGATATATTCCAACAAATGTGTTGGTTATATACCCCTTATCAGTAATGAGAATTGTAAACAGTCATAGCCAAAAACTTGTCACAATAAACAATCAAGTCCATCGGTGCTTATGTCTTCGACCCTTTTAATATCTGTAGTCTGTACTTCTGCCTTTTTTAAGAAGACATCTGCTCATATGTTGGCTTTTTCCAGGAAAATATTACAGATGAATTCCAACTTCAAACATCTTTAATACATGTATCTTTGTCAACATGTATGTATGTATGATCAACCTTATTTTTATTTATTAAACATTTATTTCAACCTCTGTCGACAAAATCTACAGCGAATGTGCCTTGCAGATTCTGGCCAAACTATTGCAGTAAAGAAATATACTACAAATACACTATGTGTGTTTGTGCATAGATCACAATTTTATTCTTATTCACAGAAATAGAGCTAAGTTTTTGTCGTATAGTAAGCTTATTGTTTCATACAATTGCTCTGTCTTTCCATATTATACTGTACAAATACATTAAATAGACATGTTCGAATAAACAACCTATAGTGTATTAAAAATCTGAAATATAATTTTAACTTATCATAGAAATTGACCATAAATTCCAAGAATGTATTCGGTTTTACAGAAACAATAATATTTGAAATTTATTTAAAACCCTGAAACCTACATGGAGTGTCTTCATATTGAACAATTCAAGACACAATGATTCAAATTTGTCTCAGACTATAATGCAAAAAAAAATATGCATCAGGGGCTGCCCATAAACTTCTTGAAACAGTCAAAAAGAGGGTCGAAGACAAAGTACCCAGACAAATAATACAAGCTACATACTTGGCTAAAAAGCGATACAGTAATATTTGCGCACAACAATTTTCAAATGTAGTCAATGGTTATCGCACACTCATCTTAACTCACAAACACAATAACAACGTAGCTAAGGATTACATGACGTTTTTAACCCTTTGCATGCTGGGATATTTGTAGTCTCCTTAAATTGTCTGCTGAATTTCTAAAATTAGCATTTTCTTCACTTTTTTTCTCAAAGAATACTATCAGAATAGCAAACAGTTTGGATCCTGATGACACGCCACGTTCTTTGGCGTCTCATCTGGATCCAAACTGTTTGCAAAGGCCTTCAAAATTCGGTTCCAGCACTGAAAGATCTAAGATGCTACTGTCTCGGGGGTTATCATATCGTACTCATAAATAATCAGGAAATCATCAGTCTTTTATATTTTAAATCAATTTTCTGGTACTGTAGAAAGCTCATAAGGAGTGGCTATTTTTTGGCATGGTTCAGCACAGAATCAAAACACGTAATTATAAGTTTTGTAACAACAAATGTTTGGAATGAATATATTATCTAACACTATCTAAATCTATAGTAGCATACCAGACTAGGAGCATATGGTTTAAAAACAAATTATTTGTGTTTGTTGTAAAAAAACATATCTTCATGTAATAGTAAAACATTTCTGTGTTTGTCCATGTCAGTAAAATTAATATAAAAAAAATCTTTAGTTGGTATAATAAACTACAATAAATTAAACAGTTACTATCCATAAAACAACCTGTACTTCCTAAAAATGTTTTCAAATGTAATAAATTTTAATCATCGTTCTTAACGCTTTTGATAATTAAACACATCACTACCATACCATTTTTGTTTGGTCAATAAAGATGAATAGAGCATAGTTATGCTTTTTTGAGAAAATTATCAATTTAAGTGATATGCGAATACTTGTGCGGAGTTTCCATAAACATAGCATGAGTATTAGAACAAGTCAGTAAATAAATAATAAATAAAGACGCCCAGTTTTGTACAAGAACTAGATGACACAGATATATGAACCATTTTGGAAAAAGAAACTATTCAGTGACAGAAAAGTTGTGCAGAATCTAAAACATTTTACAAGAAAAATGCTATGCTTATCGTGCTTTACAAATCAAAGATCTTTAAAAAAAAGTTATTTTTATCAACATCTTCTTAATTAAATATAGGACATTTAAGCTTTTAATATAACAAGATATCAATCGTACTGGACTGTGAAAAATAATATGGATTTTTGTTCAGTTAATAACTGAAGATTTTATCTTTGGTTTTTAAATGTAGGAAAAGCAGGAATAGAAAGTTACACAACACGTTTTATTTTCTATCCAACATTATAGTAATTGGTGAGAAAAATAACGTATTATACCTAGAATGCATCTAAAACGTATTTAATAATGCATTAGTCATAAAGTGCACACAAAAAACAAAACTGAAATGTGTGTAAGACAAAGTGCTTAGTCGCACATATAACAACAAGTATTCATTATGCAATGTATTTCGAATATCAACAATAAAACAACCATTCGATTTTCATAGCAATGAACCGAACTATCTTCTTTACATTGCCAACATTTCATGAAAATGATAATTCATGAACAAAACATTTCACAAGTCTGTAAATATTTCCAAAAATGCAGAAGAAAATTATAAAACCATAACTGTATATGCATACTGCTGAAAGGGATGGTTTCATTTCATTTTAAAAATATAAGCATGGTCAAAATTGCAATATAACTTCAATATTAAAAAATACCAGGTGTAAACAAATATACATCTTCTTTTTTTTATCCTAAGGAGGTGATAGCTATAAGGTAGTTTTCTTTTGTAAAAAATAATGTTCATTGTTTACAGATTACACAAAATTATTTCCCAAGATAACATGAACATTAACTACCATCATATATGCTACTGAACAAATTAACTCACAGTAACCTGCGATAACAAGTCCATTCTAAGTTAGTAATTGTTTGAGGTTGTTTTCGAAAAAAGCAATGTTTCCTTTTGTTAACTTTCCAAAAAATGGCAAATTTGCCTACAATGAGATAAATTCATGATGTATCTGTTGTATAAAGTTACATTTGTGAGCTCAGCACAGTAAGTTAAGATTGTTTTCTATGCTGAACTAGTGAAACATATGCATAAAATGCTGACTTCTTACTGCACATTATGTATATAGAGATAAGACACAGATCTGGATCTGTAGACAAGCCCTACAGCAACAGTTTGAAGCCATTTATGCCTAGCGTCTAGAAAAAAGGCCTTTGCAAACAGCGTAGACCCAGATGAGACGCCGCATGATGCGGCGTCTCATCAGGGTCTGCGCTGTTTGCTTAAAGGAATTTCTGTAAGAAATATTCTAAATATAGAAATAAATATACTAGACATCTCTAATTTTGAAAATAAATTGATCCAATTTAGAAGGATGGGAGAGTCCACTAGGCATAAATGGGTTAAGCTAGCAGCATACAATACGTCAGAAACTGATAATAAAGCAGACACAACAGTTTATTCCAAAACAATGACTTAACATATATTTATATATATAATTATATATACATGTATATAAATATGTACATGTTAATGTTACAGTAAACTTTTATAATAATGTACAGTGGTTTTCATTCAACATTCATTTTGCTGTGAGGGAGTGTTGTTTTTATGACATATTATCAGAGTTAATTACAGCATTTTCAAACTCAAGCACAACAATTTGTGCTATTCAAAAGAAATATAAAATCATTGTTGATCAACTGTAAGTCTTTAAAATATGCTATACAGTTGTAAAGACCAAACAGTTTTTCATAAAATATTTTATCATAAAAATGTCTCATGCACAACTATGTTTGTATATGTTAGTTAAAAAAGTGAACACAAAACACTAGTACAAATGTATTGCAGTCCATTAGTTGAAAGTAAAAACACACAATATAAATATAGAAACAACAAAAATGATACACAAGTTTGTACACTCCCCAAAACAGTACTTTTAATCTTCTTCAGAGAAACAGTGTTAACAGACACATAACTCCAGAGTATAAATGTGCTGTGTTCTGAGAAAACTGGGCATAATGCATGTGGGTAAAGTGTCGTCCCAGATTAGCCTGTGCAGTCCGCAATCAGGGACGACACTTTCCGCCTAAATTGGATTTTTGCTAAGAAGAGACTTCATTTAAACGAAAAATGTCATAAAAGCGGAAAGTGTCGTCCCTGATAAGCCTGTGCGGACTGCACAGGCTAATCTGGGACGACACTTTACGCACATGCATTATGCCCAGTTTTCTCAGAATAGACTCAAATGTTGACAAATATCATGACAAGGTGTCATCTTCCGTAACAGTACAAACAGATCCGCAAATAAGATATTTCTATTGTGGGCCTCATTTGTTAAAAATCATAGGGAGTTCATCGTTAAAGAAAGAATTTCATGTAAATAAACACATATCACAACCAAATCCACCAAGCTCAAAACAAATGACCATTTAAGTGATCACATTTGAATGTCTAGGGTTTTTTTAAACACAAAAAAAATAATAAAAAAATCTTTAAAAGTAGACTGTTATCTTCATTTTACTTTATTTTAGTTCACATTTAACAAAAAAATAAACTAGAGGACCAAAGGCTGTAGATTGCTCACCTGAGACCTGAAGGAATTGGACTGTTCTAAGCAGCTTTTGCAATATTTTTGGAAGCATTTAAACACTTGGCCAAAAAAAAAATTAAAACTAATTTCCTGAGCAAATTTCAAGATGAGGAGGCCAAAAATGTGACTCCCACTAGAGATTTCAAAGGTTTCACGATAGCAATATAAGGAAAACTTCCCAAACTGTCATGATGTAATGTTTTACAACGAACCGGACCCATTTTGAAACTCAGCCGAGATATCATAAGAACATTCTGAACAAGTTGCATGAAGTTTGTACTTGAAAGGTGACTTTTGGAGTATGAACAAGGTTTCATTACAGCCATATAGGGATAACTTACCTGCCCCCTGATGGAATGACCAGACATTATAAATCAATTTTCTGAGCAAGTAATGTGAAGCTTTTACTAAAAATGCGACTTATAGTGTTAACCAGGTGTCACTATGACCATATTAGAAAATTACTGTACCCGCTGTGGGCCTTGTTTTTTTTAACAGACAGGAGCCATTTTCAAACTTGGCAAAACATTATCATTAAAACAAATGCTCTGAGCAAACATCATGAAGATTGGGCCAAAAATGTTACCTTTAGAGTGTTAACACAGTTTCACTATAGCCATATAAGGAAAACTACCCAACCCCTTGTGGCCATGTTTTTCAATGAACCAGAACAATTTTAAAACTTGGCCAAGATATCATTATAACAAATGATCTGTGAAAGGTTCAAGATGATTGGACGAAAAAAGTGACTTAGAGAGTTAACAAGATTTCACTTTGGCCTTTCTTTCATATGAAGATGGACAAAAAATGGGACTTCCAAGTGTAAACAAGGGTTCACTACAGCCATATAAGGAAAACTGCCCCGCCCCCTCGCTGCAATAATTTTCAATTGACCAAAACCATTTTTTAACGTGTAAAGAGCCTATTTTCTGAGAAAGTTTCATGATGATTGGATAAAAAATGTGACTTCAAGAATGTTGACAAGCATTTTCTTTAATTTAACCTGATTACCTTGTTTTCGACCTCGTCCAAGATATCATGAAAGAAATGCTCTGACCAAGTTTCATCAAGATAGGACAGTAAATGTGGCCTGTATAGTGTTAACAAGATGAATATTGACAATGGACGAACCACCAAACTTGCTCAGGTGAGCTAAAAAGAGTAATACTAAGTAATGATCATTTTCTTTTATTCTAAAACCAAAATGGGTTTTAATAGTTTGCAATTAGGCATTTATAAAATTACCAATTTTGAAATAAAGAAATGCATCTGAAATGTGATTTCATATTTTATGCGTGCCAACTTCATATAAAACGTTTTAAGAGAAGAAGTTTGTCACAGAAACTCAGAATTAATGAAAAAACATTTTCTTGACTTCTCCTCCAATTTTTTATTTCATTTAATTGAAAACTTCAGCGGCAATTTAAACTAGAGCTGTTCACAGTATCAACCCATAAACCCTGAAGACCTGAAGATGCATGTTGTCACATTCAGCAAGTTGTAATAATCATGTTATAGTAGTTCTAAGTTGGAAAGGAGGCATAACTTTAACAAATTTGTTGTAACATAGGTGAAAACAAAATGCACATGCATAACGTCATATCATGAGGAATACCGTAAATTGTAATGGTGTATGTTTTAAAGTCTACCGACAGAGGTCTATTGTGAATCCAGTATACATCCCTCCACTACTATGTTGAAGCTGTTGTAATAATCAATAACCAAGTCTGGCAATAGGTTTAAGATTTCTTAAAATAACAGTGCAGCAGAGATTGTATATGTGTCGTGTTCTGAGAAAACTGGACAAAAGGCATGCGCATAAAGTATCGTCCCAGATTAGCCTGTGCAGTCCGCACAGGCTAATCAGGGACGACACTCTCCGCCTAAATTTGATTTTTGCTAAGAAGAGACTTCATTTAAACGAAAAATGTCATAAAAGCGGAAAGTGTCGTCCCAGATTAGCCTGTGCAGTCCGCACAGGCTAATCTGGGACGACACTTTCCGCACATGCATTATGCCCAGTTTTCTCAGAACGCGACTCATTGCTATAAGGCAAAGGTCATCAATCCACTTTACAGGTACAGAATGAAAAACAGTCAACAATATTTAACAGCGAGCAAAAAATGGTGTTACACATTTTACATAAATCTTGCGACAAGTCAATATTGCACGGTTTTGCACTGAATCTAGTTAATAGTTTTTTTCCCCAAAGACTGCTATTATTTTAAGATTGGGTGCAAAAAGTAGACTCTCTTTAACTACAGACATGTAAACGATCAGAATGGACTAATCAAAGTGAAGCAAAAATTCCTCTTCACAAAGTATTATACGTAAAAAATAGAACACAGAAAACCGTATCAGAAACTGGTAATATAAATTATCCTGACATAAAAATCACAAACTGACAGTCCACCACTACAAGAGTCACATGATCTACATGCAGCACATACTCGTCTGACAAGTCGTATCATCTGAATGCTCAGCCGCACCACACATTCTGTTTACTTTAACCCTTTGCATGCTGGGATATTTGTCTTCTGCTAAAATGTTGTCTGCTGAATTTCTAAAATTAGCATTTTCTTCGATTTTTTTTCAAAGACTACTATCAGAATAGCAAACAGTTTGGATCCTGATGAGACGCCACGTTCTGTGGCGTCTCATCAGGATCCAAACTGTTTGCAAAGACCTTTAAAATCCGGTTCCAGCGCTCAAAGGGTTAAACCTGGAATAATATGTGTGTGTGGACATATTTGCTAGTAATTATGACAGTTATCTACATATATATATATAATTGACCCTATGTTATTTTTTTTGATTGACAATGTTTTTAGCAATTCCGAAAGATTTGCTTCATTAAGTTAATTGCTTCACAAAACGGTCTTTTTAAAGACTGAGCTATATATTACGCCACAGAAAGGATTTTATTTTTTTTATTACATAAATATTAAAACAGGAATCTTTCAGAAAAATCTAAACAAGAATCAGTACAAAACCGTCTTCTATAAATAAACAATAAATTAACAATATGTTTAATGAAATATATTTCAACAAGCATTTCATTTAAAAACCATGTCCTAAAAAGACACAAGATAATGAGTAGCTTCACACAAAACTAAAAAACAAAAACCCACGCTTAATCCCTTATTCGCATCTTCAAACAAATGAAACTATCACAAGACTTGACAAGTTAATTAATGTTACACTGAATTAACACAAACATTTCCCACGAATCAGACATAATCGCAACATTGATCATTATATACCAAGGTAGTTACCTCTCTTTTACTTTCAATCATTCAAATTTCACATGCCTTGTCTATTATTCCACAACAGTGGTTTTCTCATGATATTGGGCACATTAGGTATTTTAACTTCACTTTTTCTGATCTCAAAAAAAAAACAGAACTAAATGAATTTAATCAGATGTTCCATATGATCATACTTTTGCATCATGTCCAAATTTTCAACGCATACTCTATACTGTATTTCTAGATATACATGTGTGTAAAACATATTTATGCAATAACATGCATAAACACACATCACTGAGAAAATAAGTATAGTATGTATTAATGTGTGACTATAAATGCATTTCTATATGTTCACTAAAAAATCTTACATAAAACCTAGAAGAAATATAAAGATCTTGGTGATGCTAACAAGTTTGTTTTTTAAAGTATTACAAAAATATCACACCCCCGTATGCTTAAACAAATTCAAGGCTTCAAGAACTTTGCACGCACAATTTTCATTACCTCCCTTTCTTTAAAATGGTATCAACAAAGATCACATCATCTCCCTTTCTATAACACTATAAAACAAAATGAAAAACAAAACATGGACAGGCTAGAAACCTGCGGCACAAATGTACTACATTCTCACATTGTCTACACAGTACATTGTTCAGTTTTGTGCTATGATATACAAATATGTAAGAACAAACCGCAAAATGTACTACTCCTCTTGAAACAATTGTACCATTGTTTGTTTGTTTTTCAAGCTATTTTTCTTAATGACTTCCAATTATAAACATCTTCCTACACATATTTGTGAATCGGTCGTTTATCTGTTTTTTGTTAACGTAAGCGTGTATGTTTTTAAGTTGTAATATTCCCGTCCAGTTCTTTTCTATTTTACACGTTCTAGTGGTGTGAATACAACAAAGCAGACGCAATGAAAGCACGGCTCAAAAACGGCCCGTCTCGCGCACTTATGACATCACAGCAGCTCGTACTGTCTCAGGTGCATTCTTTGTATGATATCACGACAGTCATTAAACACTCGACGAATGTTCTCAGTGTCTACAGCACAGGTGAAATGGGGATAGCAGTAGTGTCGCCCGTCCCCTGAGGCTGTACTGATCCGCTGAAATAACATGGAACTACATCACAAACACATTTTTTTAAAGAGACATTTCATTTTCAGCAATGAGCCTGGGTACTGGTGGGTTACAATGACCCCTCAACCACAACATTTACTGCCACTTTATATTTATAGGTCACTATAGAATTTTGATGATTTTAATAAAAGAACAAGAGATGTGTTTGTCAGAAACACAATGCCCCCTACTGCGCCGCTTGGAATTATATTTTTACCTTTGACCTTGAAGGATGACCTTGACCTTTCACCACTAAAAATGTGCAGCTCCATGAGATACACATGCATGCGTAATATAAAGTTATTATGATAAATATTGCAAAAGTTATGAGCATTTTCGAAACCTAAACGCAAAGTGTGACAGAATTTCAGACAGAAGGACGAACAGACGGACAGTGCGATCACTATATGCCCACCTTTGGGGGCATAAAAAGGCGGGGTATCACATTTATGTCGCACCCATTATATTTTAATGTGGTCTGTAAGATTTAACAAGGGCTGTTTGTAAAACATGCATGCCCCCCATATGGGCTGTGAGTTGTAGTGGCAGCCATTTTGTGAATACGTTTTTTGTCACGGTGGTGGTTCATGATCCTAGGCCTAAGCGCTCTTGAGTTATCATCCGGAAACCATCTTGTGGACGGACCGACCGACCGACATACCGACATGAGCAAAGCAATATATCCCCTCTTCTTCGAAGGGGGCATAAAAAGTATAAGCAGAACATTTTTAGGGTTGATATTAAATCGCCGAAAATAAAATTAAAATAGATTGCATTACAAACGTGTGGATCACTTGGGTTGCACACTCTACTCTTCATGGTGATTACTTGTTTTAATTTTCAATCCAATTGTTAAAGAAATGTGGAAGGAGTTTGCTCCACAAACTTACAATATTTAATGGGAACAACCTGTTTAAAGAAGAATTGTTAACTAAATCTGCTTACCAAAAATTCATCTCTAAGGAAATACTTCGCCCTCACTACTTCTGGATCATCACCAGGCTCAAGTTGTACTGAAAGTAGATATCAAATGGTATCAAAGCTACACACTGAAAATAGATATCAAATGATATCAAAGCTACACACTGAAAATAGATATCAAATGATATCAAAGCTTCACTGAAAATAGATATCAAATGATAT
>VMBQ01003138.1:103911-127250 GCA_007657795.1 Dreissena rostriformis
AGAATTGCACTATATGTACAGTTTATAGAAAATTTCTAAGGGCCATAACTTTGTGAAAAATCATCCGACCATAACCGGCTGATAATATGCACATCTCCTGTTGGTAGTGAAGCTTCCCATAAAGTTTCATTGAATTCCTGTAATAAGTTGCTGAGAAATAGCTCGGACAAGAATTGCACTATATGTACAATGGAAAATTTCAAAGGGCTATAACTCTGTGAAAAATCATCCGACCATAACCGGCTGATAATATGCACATCTCCTGTTGGTAGTGAAGTCTCAATAAAGTTTCATTGAATTCCCGTAATAAGTTGCTGAGAAATAGCTCAGACAAGAATTGCACTATATGTACAATGGAAAATTTCAACGGGCCATAACTCTGTAAAAAATCATCCGACCATAACCGGCTGATAATATGCACATCTCCTATTGGTAGTGAAGCTTCCCATTAAGTTTCATTGAATTCCCATAATAAGTTGCTGAGAAATAGCTCGGACAAGAATTGCACTATATGCACAATGGAAAATGTCAAAGGGCCATAACTCTGTGAAAAATCATCCAACCAGAACCGGCAGATAAAATGCACATCTCCTCTTGGTAGTGAAGCTCCCCATAAAGTTTCATTGAATTCCAGTAATTAGTTTCTGAGAAATAGCCTGGACAAGAATTGCACTATATGTACAGTTAATGGAAAATTTCAAAGGGCCATAACTCTGTGAAAAATCATGCGACCAGAACCCGCTGATAATATGCACATCTCCTCTTGGTAATGAAGCTTCCCATAAAGTTTCATTGAAATTAGTCATTAGTTGCTAAGAAATAGCCCGGACAAAAATATGGACAAACACACACACAGACACACACACGGAGACACGAAGCGGCGACTATAATTTTATGCTCCCCCATATATATATATGGGGAGCATAAAAATGTGAATTCTAGAGTGTTTAAAAGTTGTTTCTTCAATTTGACCCTGAAAACCTTGTTTTTCACCTCACCTGAACCAGTTTTTAACTGATTCTAGCTTTCATTGGGGCAAATGTACTGACCAAGTCTCATGAAGATTAGACAATAAATATGGCCAATGTAGTGTTATCAAGGTAAATGTTGACGACGCACGATTCATGACGGACAGAAGGTGATCTCAAAAGCTCATCATGAGCATGTTATGGTCAGTTAAGCATAAAAGAAAACAAGTGATCTGTTTGTCAAACACTATGCCCCCCTTTTGAGCCATTTTGACCCATTTATTTGACCATTGACCTTGAAGGATGACCAAATATCAAGTTGCTATCTTCAATATTGCAAAAGTTTTGACCAAGGTTAAAGATTTGGGACGGACAGACACAAACATACAATGACAGACAGGCCAAAAACACTATACCCCCTCTTCTTCGAAGAAGGGGGCATACAAAAAATTTCTGTATTTTTCTTGTCATCAGATACATTTATTTTGTATAATGTTTGAAATCTATGACATTTGGTCAGATAATTGTCACTTTCCCAATAAGTCCCTTTAAACCCCCTGCCCCAAAGTCCCTCCCAAACATTTTCCTTTCCGAATACTCCAGTTCTAACATAATACAACAAGATCTTTATTCTAGAAAGATACCACCTTCCCACTTGGCAAAGAATATGTAACAATAGCACACAACTTGTGAGAAATTGTTACATATAACTGTCTGGTGAAATTGGCAAAGTAGTAACTGTACCGACCACAATGGGAAAATAATTAACAATGATGTTGTGTTTATATTTAAAGGGACCTATTTACAAACTAGCATTTGTTAATGTCACTTATTTCCAAAAACTAAAAGCATATCCTTTATATTATAATGAAGTGAAATAAAACATGTTTTTTTTTGCCATTTTGAACCATATTTCAGTCATATGACGGTAGTCATGTCAGTTAACCCTTTGAGTGCTGGAACCGGATTTTGAAGGTTTTTGCAAACAGTTTGGATCCAGATGAGACGCCACAGAACGTGGCGTCTCACCAGGATCCAAACTGTTTGCTATTCTGATAGTATTCTTTGAAAAAAAGTAAAGAAAATGATGATTTTAGAAATTCAGCAGACGACATTTTAGCAGACGACAAATTTCCCAGCATGCAAAGGGTTAACCTACTCACACTTTTCCTGGGTGAGCTGGTCTACCCGTTCTTAGTGCACATACTTATGCAAGTAACTGACAACTGCCCTACTTGAATAAGCCATACAGGGAAATGACCAAAGAAAGGATTTCTGACCAATCCCCAAACAAGTTATGTGGAAAGGCTGGGGATCGAACCTTTGATCCTTGGCTGTAAGTCCAGTGCTCTACCAATTGAGCTGGCCGACCCAGTTTCAAATGTCTAAGACTAACAAATAATACTTGTGACTTGAGAAACATCCATGAAACGCCATGAAACCAGGTTTGAAACGTTTTAGTTATTAATTTAATTAATATAATATTGCAAACACAAGCTACATGTAGGTCTGAATGTAAGCTACCTACACACAAAATGTTAGTGCAATACCTCCATCCAAACTCAAGCGATTAAGCGGAAAAAACAGATTATCTCTGTTTTAAGTAACAGTGATCAAGACCATTATCCTAATGGTCCTAAATGCAATCCCAACAAGGTATGCATGTAAGCTTCCCATATTCAAATTTCAGATAAATATCCACATAAAAACACAAGCTATTAAGCAGAAACAGTTTTTCTATATTTAAAATAGTGACCTTGAAACTGACCCAACTGGTTCCAGATGGAATCCCAACTTACATATACACATGTAAGATACCTTCACATAAGATCTAAGCACAGTATCTCCATCTAAACTCAAGTTATTAAGCAGAAACTGTTTTATCTATTTTCAGTACCAGTGACCTGTACCTTACCCCACTGACCCTAACTAAAATCTCATGCTAGGTCTGAATATAAGTAACCTACACACAAACTTTCAGTGCTATAACTCCATACAAACTCAAATTATTCAACCGAAACCACTTTTCTATTTAAACTCTTTCAGTGCTGGAACCGAATGTTGAAGGCCTTTGCAAACAGTTTGGATCCAGATGAGACGCCACAGAACGTGGCGTCATCAGGATCCAAACTGTTTGCTATTCTGATAGTATTCTTTGGAAAAAAAAAAGAAAAAAAATGCTAATTTTAGAAATTCAGCACACAACATTTTAGCAGACGACAAATTTCCCAGCATGCAAAGGGTTAAGTAGGAGTGGCCTTGACCTTGAGCTGATTGGCCCAAATGAAATCTCAAGCTAGGTCTGCATGTAAGCTACAAACAAAATGTCAAGTTCTATCAAGACTGGTAAATGAAAACCAAAGATATCGACCGGAAACTACCTGTTTTTGCTATTTTCTATTTTTAGCAACAGTGACCTTCACCGTAAACTGAATGGCTCATTAACCCTTAAAGCGCTGGAACCGGATTTTAAAGGCCTTTGCAAACAGTTTGGATCCAGATGAGACGCCACAGAACGTGGCGTCTCATCAGGATCCAAACTGTTGGCTATTCTGATAGTATTCTTTGAAAAAAATCGAAGAAAATGCTAATTTTAGAAATTCGGCAGACGACATTTTAGCAGACGACAAATTTCCCAGCATTCAAAGGGTTAAGCAATTCCAATCTAGGTTTTCATGTCAGATACACAATTTCAGTGCAATATCTCCATCCGAACTTGTGTTATCCAGCCGAACGTGTTTTTGTATTTTTTGTAGTAGTGACCTTGACCTTGACCTGATCTGCCCTAAATACAATCCCAAGATAGTTCTCCATGCAAACTTGTTATATCTAAAGTTACATAAAGATTGGTCAATTCAGACTAAAGTTATTGACCAGAAACCAAATATTTGACCCTGCCCATTTCTGGTTTTTATAATAATTTCAAATGTAACAGTGAGGAAATATATAGTAATACTTACTGAAAATTAACCCTATCGACTGTAAACTTTGTTTCAAATATTCCTGAAGTTAACACTCTACATCGTAAAATATCCTGAAAAACATTTAACATTTAATTAATACCTATTTTTAGCAACATGAACTATTCACAGAGGATAATTTGTAGCCAAAGTCAATAACTATGTCATAAATAAAAGCTAATTTTGACAAATTATGAATTTACAAAAAAACTATGTATTTGTCAACAGCTAGGATGCAAAGTTTGTTTAAAATACAACTATACTTCTAATAAAATAATATTTGATTCAACGGCAAGGTTAAAGTATTTAACATTTCAAAATAAAGTACACCAATAAATTATTGCAAATTTTAATTAAATACTGAATATTTATTTAATATTTAATACTGTATCTTGGTCATAAAACATGTCCAATAGAAAAAAATCTGAAAAATCAAATGTGTACATGTATTTGGTTAGTGGTGTCGCGTTCTGAGAAAACTGGGCATAATGCATGTGCGTAAAGTGTTGTCCCAGATTAGCCTGTGAAGTTCGCACAGGCTAATCAGGGACGACACTTTCCACTTAAATTGGATTTTCGCTAAGAAGAGACTTCATTTAAACGAAAAATGTCATAAAAGCGGAAAGTGTTGTCCCTGATTAGCCTGTGCGAATTGCACAGGCTAATCTGGGACGACACTTTACGCACATGCATTACGCCCAGTTTTCTCAGAACACGACACAGTGGGTCTTTCGGCATTGTTACCTGTTCTGTAGGCGTGTAGTCTGGTTGTTTGACTATATGTACTCTGTCTAAAAAACTGAAACAAGAGAACAGCCGTGTTAATCAACAGTGAAGTTACATTCAACAGTTATGAGTCTCATCTTCAAAATAAGAAACTATGCGTTCAAAGTGTTGTAACATAACCAACTTGAGCTATATCACAAAAACATGACTAATACCCCCCCCCCCCCAAGCTTTGTTAGCCATGTTCAAGGGAAAATAAACCAGGAAAGTGTGGATCATAGGGCATGAACAACGAGAGGGTCATGATGGCCCTTAAGCGCTCACCTGTGTTCACGGACAACAATTGCTGAAGACTTGATCTGATAAAAGGCACAAACTAGCAAGTGAACAATTGAATAAAACTAAATAAAAACGACATGTGTTAATTAATAGGGCACAATAAACGGCACATTCACCTTTTGTCTCAAAACTCTGCTTATGTCAGAAACAAGCTGTTAATTGCTGAATTTAACTCTTGACCTCTAAGTGTGACCTTGACCTTTGAGATAATGAGACAGGTCATAAATGCTACAATCAGTCTCCTTATGGTAGTCATTTGTGGTAGGATGTCTTAAAGGACCTATACAGGTGACGATCCGTAATTATTAACCGATTTTTAAATATTTTTTTCATATTTTATTTATAAAGGTTATCAAAAAACAATATATATTTGCTATTGGACATTTCCATAAAAAAGAGCATTACAACTTGTTTTAAGCTCAAAATACAGTGTCCTCCAAGTCAATTGTGTTTACAAACAATCAATTTATTTACATCGCTGTTTAATCGGGAAAGTGAAATTGAGAGTGACTCAGGTCACCAAGAATATATTGTTGATTTTCAACGTTTTCCAGTATTACTCACAAAGTAGGTCTCTTCTAAATGGTTAAAACGTTTGTAGTGATCTAATAAGTTACTTTCTGCTGGTAAAGTTGTTTAAACAAGAGCACCGCATAGCCGATGCCAACGTTCAGCTGTGGGTGCTTGGATTTTGTTTTTTTGACCTTGAAGGTCATCATTTACCTTGACCTTTTCACCACTCAACATGTGCAGGTCGATGACATACACATGAAAAACCTCCCCCAATTTTTTATTATTTTTTTTACCTTTGACCGTGAAGGTTGACCTTGACCTTTGACCACTCAAAATGTGCAGCTCCATGAGATACACATGCATGCCAAATATCAAGTTGCTTTCTTCAATATTGCAAAAGTTATGGCCAATGTTAAAGTTTTCGGATGACGACGACAACGACGCGGAAGGACGAGAGGGCTATGACAATACCTCGGGTTTTCTTAAAAAAAAGCTGAGCTAAAAAGAAGTAAAATTGAATTTTCTTTCGGCTATTTTGAGCATTCTTCAAAGCTTTGAGGCTACATACCACGTTAGTTGCAAAGTTGTTAACATTTCTTCCAATTATGAAACGGATATATCTTCCATAATTCTTGACAACGTTGCATCTAAGCTGTGTTATTAGAATTTTTTATGCAAGAGTAACTGAAATCCGGTAAAAATTAGACTAGTTTATTATATGCATGATAATTGGATTTGTCACCTTTATAGGGCCTTTAAAATTGAAAAACGAATGAAAAGCTAAGATCTGGGAAAACTGTTTTTCGGATAAATTGTATGTTTTACCGATAAATGTGACCCTGACCTCTGAGGTTTGACACACAAAAATTTGACCTTCAACCATTAATTGTTTAACTTTAACCTTTAAGGAAGGCAGAGGGTTGCTGTAAGAACACATTGTGGACACATGGTTGAGACTTCGCTTTATTTAAACAAATATACTGGTACCAGAAACAAACATGACTTGAAAGATAGATTTCTGTATGACAGTGTATATTTCTGTGTGCACTACATCATGTATGTTACTTGAATAACAAAACATGCTTAGAGATACATGTACATACAAATGTTCAAATTTAGACCTGTGATGCTTGATTTGTAATAATGCAGAATTGGACACAAAGGTTCAAACTTTGTGACTGATACCTGATGGCCTGATATGTACTATCTATTTAAACAAATTCAATTTTAAGAGTTGGTAAGCCATGTGTTTATCTTGAAATCTGGACGATATGTCTTTTCAAAAACAACATTTTAAGTTTATTTTTTATTAGTCACACAAACACTTCCAAAACACACAAAAAAACAAGTCTGGAACTACAGTGGCAATTCAGTTATGAGGGGGCGTTAATACAACAGTAAAACACTGGGAGTTCATTCTATTTAGAGGTACTTGCTTCTAAAGTGAATTGAAGTGTCATTCTAAAGAATGACTGCCAATCAATATATTCTAAGACAAAGATGCTGATCTAAGACATTTATTGGTTTTGCCAATATTTCTTAGCGGAATGCATGGCTGCAGCAGCAAAACACAACAACAATAACACGTGGTTAAGGCCACCACATTCCAAGTGACCAAGCAAGGCTAACATGGAAGAAGAGTTTTGGGTCCCCCAATACTTTTTAATGTGCCTAATTGTTTTTTCAATGGCTAAGCATAAATGTGTCGTGTTCTGAGAAAACTGGGCATAATGCTTGTGCGTTAAGTATCGTCCCAGATTAGCCGGTGCAGTCCGCACAGGCTAATCAGGGACGACACTTTCCGCTTTTATGACATTTTTCGTTTAAATGAAGTGTCTTCTTAGCAAAAATACAATCAAAGCGGAAAGTGTCGTCCCTGATTAGCCTGCGCGGACTGCACAGGCTAATCTGGGACGACACTTTACGCACATGCATTTTGTCCAGTTTTCCAGAACACGACTGTTGTATCTGTTTTAGAAATAATTAACTGATAACACAATTAAACACTCTTACACAGACATAGGGGGGACCCGTTATATTCGTAAAGTCAAATTCTAAGTTGAACAAGCAAATTCGTTGAATTGATATCCCCCACCAAATAAATTTTGTTTATGGATGGGTTCAAATCTCTTGAAATACGGTATAATCCTTTAAAAAAAAAAAATGAATTAAGTGTAGGGTTATTGTTTTTATGCATTGCAATTCTCCGCATTGATATCTACACACCCATAAAGTTTCATGTTGAAATCTTGTACTGTATCTGAGATATAGCACTGAAAAGTTACATCATACAAAAACAACAAAGAACAATTACTCTTATTTAAAAAAGTGTAGTTATGGTTGTTAAGCATGGCAATTCTCCTCATTGCTATCAATACACCCATGAAGTTGCATGTTGAAATCTTGTACGGTATCTGAGATATAGCCCTGATAAGTTACATCACACAACAAAACAAAGAGCAATAACACTTATTGAAGAAAGTGTAGGGTTATGGTTCTTGTGCATGGCACCTCTCCTCATTCATATCTTAACACCCATGAAGTTCTATGTTGATATCTTATATAGTTTCTGAGATATGGCCTTTACACAATTTTGTGACAGATGGACGGACAACGACAATTCTATATCCCTCCGCCTTTGGCGGGGGATAAAAAGGTGCCTGACTTCAGCAATTTTTAACCTAGAATATTGACAAGAGAGCCAAAGGCCCTGGTACCCTCACCTGAGACCTGAAAATAATTAATTGATCTAAAATGCTTTTGTGATGTTTGTGCAATAAATTTGACTTCTTACCAACCTTTTTTTCACCCCTTATGAGAAAGATGTTATGTGGGCAGTGACATTATTGGAACAAAATGTTCTCCCCAAGTTTGAAAATTACGCAATAGAAGGCTTATGGTTGGTCAACTGTTTTGAAATCTTGAAAGAAAAGTCTGATACCACACTATCATACTGCATCACCTCATGGCAGCCAGGTATTTGTTTTGAGCAAGTTTCCTTTTGATTGAAACAAAAATGTGACTTCTACAGTGTTAGCCCTTTGCATGCTGGGAAATTTGTTGTCTGCTAAAATGTCATCTGCTGAATTTCTAAAAGTAGCATTTCCTTTGATTTTTTTTTTCAAAGAATACTATCAGAATAGCAAACAGTTTGGATCCTGATGAGACGCCACGTTCTGTGGTGTCTCATCTGGATCCAAACTGTTTGCAAAGGCCTTTAAAATTCGGTTCCAGCGCTAAAAGGGTTAACAAGGTTTCAGTATAGCCATATAAGGAAAACTGCCCTGCATCCTGGCCACCATATTTTCCAATAGTTCGGAACCAATTTTGATACTTGGCTTGACATAAAAATGGTAACCACTTTATACCAGAAGCAAAGTCGAAGAACGTTACCAAATATAAATGCAAAATATGATATTTGGACAGAAGAAACAGATTCTGACAGTCAGGTAAATAAAGAACAATTAACACAGAGCCCCAGCTTATACTAACAATCCCCACCCACCTCAGCCCTCACATTTAAATATGAAATCAGACAAGTAATGTTTCTATCTCTCATAGCAATGACTCATGACAAACAGACAAGGGAGAGAAGGGAGAAAAAACAATATCCAGGTTGGCCTCAGTAAGAAAACACAAATCTATGTGGGTCAGTAAATCAAACCAGAAGTGGTATTTACCACCACAACTGCTGAGAGAAACAGCATATTGTATTGGCAAAACTGAGGCTCTCAACCCAACATCCAATCCCCCATGCCCCATTATAACACAGAGTGAGAATAGCACAGCAATCTTCCAGAGGGTATTGAGCAATCCATGGTGAATACACCCTGCCTAGCATGTAAGATCTATATTGAGCACGTTGTGGCTATTTTTAGCTTTCCAGTTATAAATAATGAGTGTTCTCTACAGACTTGTCTCTTGGGAGGTGTGTATTTGGCATAGTGGCTGCTGTACACTGGGCTGTGATGATTCAATGGAAAATCTATAGTTACAGTTGATCCAAGTGTCTACAGACAAATCTGCTGTGTGTGCCACTGTACATGTGTCGTGTTCTGAGAAAACTGGGCATAATGCAAGTGCGTAAAGTGTCATCCCAGATTAGCCTGTGCAGTCCGCACAGGCTAATCAGGGACGACGCTTTCCGCCAAAATTGTATTTTTATTAAGAAGAGACTTCATTTAAATGAAAAATGTCATTAAAAGCGGAAATTGTCATCCCTGATTAGCCTGTGTGGACTGCACAGGCTATTCTGGGATGACAATTTATGCATAAGAATTATGCCCAGTTTTCTCAGAACACGACACACATGTCCTCTGGTGATGTGAGTGTGTGTAGGGCTGAACAAGAATGAACTGCACTAACTACTGTAACTTCATCATATAACAAGCAAATTTGTAGAATTGATAAATTCCCCCGCAACATATATTTTGTTTAAGGATGGGTGCAAATCGGACGGATGAACATACTACGATACAAAGGGCCATAACTCCGTTATTAACAGATGGTGTACAATGCCATCTGGCGTGTATCATCCTCTTATCCATATATATACTCATACCAAGTTTCAATGAAATCCGCCAAAGCACTTCCAAGATATGGCTCCGGACACAAAAGTGCCTATAGTAAAAAGCATTTTTCGGCGTAGCTGAATAACCTAGGTTTTCACCTTAACCTGACCTTTGTAAGTGTCCAATAGAATTCAAATAAAATTTCCCGCGAAAAAGACCTTCATTTATTCCATTGGCTGATTTGAGCATAATCCCCCAGAACATTGGAAACATGACCGCGTCTTTGTTGTATAGCATGATACGCTGGTTAACTGCGTGTTCAGAATGAAACAATTGTATCTCTAATGATAAGTCTTGATGGATAGAACAGTTTTACACTCAACTCTTGACATCAATACAGTTTGTGTGTGCCCCTTTATATTCAGAGGATTGTCAGCGCCAGAGCGTTTGTACTTAAAGGCTATGTTCTCATATTTAGTTATTACTACCATATTGCTGTCTGTGTACTAGTATATTTTAGTTCATAAAATTATCGTTTTTCGATATCCTGATATTAGTTTTGGCCAAACCATTTTAAATTGTTGTCGAAATTGAACATTAAATATGTAAAAGTATAAAGTTTTAAACAAGCCGTCGTTCCAGCAGTGGAATCGTAACCTCACTTTAAGCATTGCATTCAAAGCCGCAAGGTATCAGGGTGAGTTCGCGGCCAGTACAGGGATNCAGACAGACAGACAGACAGACAGACAGACAGACAGACAGACAGACAGACAGACAGACAGACAGACAGACAGACAGACAGACAGACAGACAGACAGACAGACAGACAGACAGACAGACAGACAGACAGACAGACAGACAGACAGACAGACAGACAGACAGACAGACAGACAGACAGACAGACAGACAGACAGACAGACAGACAGACAGACAGACAGACAGACAGACAGACAGACAGACAGACAGACAGACAGACAGACAGACAGACAGACAGACAGACAGACAGACAGACAGACAGACAGACAGACAGACAGACAGACAGACAGACAGACAGACAGACAGACAGACAGACAGACAGACAGACAGACAGACAGACAGACAGACAGACAGACAGACAGACAGACAGACAGACAGACAGACAGACAGACAGACAGACAGACAGACAGACAGACAGACAGACAGACAGACAGACAGACAGACAGACAGACAGACAGACAGACAGACAGACAGACAGACAGACAGACAGACAGACAGACAGACAGACAGACAGACAGACAGACAGACAGACAGACAGACAGACAGACAGACAGACAGACAGACAGACAGACAGACAGACAGACAGACAGACAGACAGACAGACAGACAGACAGACAGACAGACAGACAGACAGACAGACAGACAGACAGACAGACAGACAGACAGACAGACAGACAGACAGACAGACAGACAGACAGACAGACAGACAGACAGACAGACAGACAGACAGACAGACAGACAGACACACAGACAGACAGACAGACAGACAGACAGACAGACAGACAGACAGACAGACAGACAGACAGGCCAAAAACAATATACCCCCTTTTTTTAAAAGGGGTGCATAAAATTGATGATGCAGTTTAAAAGCGTATTTGAAAGCATTAAACGAAATAAAAAAAAAGTGTTATTGGACAATTACTGGCATAAATTTGTAGAGAAACAATGTGGCATTTTCTTTAGTAAAAAACAACATGTATTACACTTAAAAAATACAATTAATTTATAATACAAACAAAATGAACGTACATGTGTGCAAAATGATGATAGGTTCGAGTTGGAAAGGAACAATAATTGTAGTATTTAAGAAGCAATATACAAAATACGCGTACATGTATGTTAAATAAATTGTGTCGTGTTCTGAGAAAACTGGGCATAATGCATGTGCGTAAAGCGTCGTCCCAGATTAGCCTGTGCAGTCCGCATAGGCTAATCAGGGACGACACTGTCCGCCTTAACTGGATTTTCGGTAAGAAGAGAAACCATTTAAACGAAAAATTCCATAAAAGCGGAAATTGTCGTCCCTGATTAGCCTGTGCCGACTGCACAGGCTAATCTGGGATGACAATTTACGCACAAGCATTATGCCCAGTTTTCTCAAAACACGACACAATTTATAAATTTAATGCCATTCTTACTAAATACATGTGTATTTTAGTGACCACTCTTAATGGATAATAACATTACAACAAAAACACATACATGTCCATTCAATAAGATTTAACATTTCATTGACTCTTGCGACATAAATAAACAGGAATACAATATACTGGCCTTGTAATTTCATGCAACAAAACGTTTCAATTAAAAACAAGATAATCTACAGTCATTATAGGAAAGTATATTATACATATTGTTTTAAACGAAATAACAAATTGCATGCTGTCGATTTTGTTTAAAGCCCCTTTAATACTCAAAAATCAACGACAATTTCGTACAATGTTTCATAAAATAAAGTTACCCCATAAATAATCAGTGTTCCTTAAAGCAATATCCAAAATTTCAACGCTAGATGTCGTCTGGTAACATAGATGTTTGTAGATACAAAATGCTCGTTTTTATTTTTTTTGTGACACAATTAATTCCATTTTAATTTCGCGCAAATATATCTATTCATACGACACACGAACACTAATATGGTACCATGTTAGTGTTCATGTGTCGTACGAATAGCTATCGTTGCGGAAAATTAAAATGGAATTAAATATGCGAAAACAATATAAAAATCAAAGCGCTGAAGGCACTGATTTGTTCGCTATTACAAAATCTTAGAAGCAACTCAGTTTTCAAACTTATGTCATGGCTTTTTATATCGCAAGTTTGAAATGAACACAACCCATTCAAATTTTAAAGAGTGTGTTTATTGTTTACATAATTACAGGCTGTCGTCTGCTGCAGAAACGCTTTAAGCATGTATCGTCTGCTAAATTTGACTGGAGTTATCCACACAGGCAGTCATGGGTTACCGACCCGCCCGTAGCTAAGGCATAGTGAATTTCAAAATTGCGTCTGCTCACAAATAACGAGCATTTTGTATCTACAAACATTTATGTTACCAGACCACATCTGGCGTTGAAATTTCGGCGATTGCCATAAGGAACACTGATTTTTAATTGTTTAACTTTATTTTACGAAATATCGTACGAAACTTTCGTTGTTTTGAGTAGTAATTGGGCTACAAATTAAATGCATTTAAATTGTCAACATGCATCATATTTGCTCTACTTTATAAACATAAGTAATTAAGATGACTTGATAAATAAAACACATAAATGCGCAATGAAGTTAATATTGCTTTCTGCGGGTCTCAACAAAATAGATGATAATGTTAAATTATGGCGCTGTTAATTAATAATAATAAAGTATGCATAATAGATAGACTACCAGTCTGACATCTTTGACACATTGCTGACACAAAACCAAGAGGCACAAAACGTAGTTTAGATGATCTTAAGTTTAAGAGTACTGTTCCCACCCTAGTTGTACTGTTCCCACCCTAGTTGTACTGTTTCCAACCTAGTTGTACTGTTCCCACCCTACTTGCTACGAATCACTGGTACCAAAGCAATCAACGAAAACAGTATATGTTCACAGAACAACGTATCTTTTTTTATAATAATGGATGCTTAATCAACCTTAAAAATCAAACGAATATGTTAAATAAAAGACATTTCTGCTGTACTTTAAGTACCTTAAGCATACATCTCAATTTGAAAGCTAGTGGTTGTTGATTTCAAAGCGACAGAACATGTTATTGATATTCGTAAGGTTATTAATATAACGGATTTCTGTTTAAACTTGCTCAAATATGGAATTGCAATGTCTCATTTATCAGTGCATACAAAAATGTACACACGGATCAAGAATAATGCAAATAATAATAATTAATAATAATAACAATAATATTTTTTTATTTTATAATTATTTATGGTATTATATCTGTGTCTTTTTCGACCTCTTTCAAATGTGTTTTTCGTCTACAATGTGTGTAACATTCGAAAACAAAATCCATCAAAGTATTAATATAAAACACCCAGCCGTATATAAGGTTANTGACATGAAGTGTGTACTATTCAATAAACAGATTCTGAATTATCAGTCGACAGTACTTTCCAAGCACCAAAACAAAGAACTTTTCAATAAAAAAAGCATAGCCTAGGAAAATTATACCACAAATACTATAAATATTAACATTCAAATCAATAGAAATGTTATCACAAGAAATATAAACTTGAACATACCCCTCACAAAACATAGTCTAGATGATTCCAATCATAAACAAGAGGGCAAAGGACCCTAGGTCATACGTCTGCTAACCGAAGAAACTGAACAGGTTTTATGAGCTTTGCAATGTTTTGAGAACCATTTTAGAACTCCGCCAAGAAATCACTAGAAACAAAATTCACGAAAATTAGGCAAAAAATGTGACTTAGAGAGTTAACTAGGTTTCTACACGTATGTACTATGTAGCAATTTCAAAGAAACTGACCAAAACCCTGGTGGCCATGTTTGTCAACAGATTCAAACCATTTTTGATGTTCAGAGTAAGTTGCATGATGATTGAACTAAAAATGTGACTTCTTGAGTGTTTACAGGGTTTCACTATACAACCATATAAGGATTAGCCCTGCCGCCTTGTTGCAATGTTTGTTCACCAACTGGAACCATTTTCAAACTCAGCTGGGATATCATTATCACGGGTGTTCTGACCTAGTTTCATGAAGATTGGACTAAAAATGAAACTTCTAGAGTGTTTACAAGGTTTTACAGTAGCCATATAAAGAAAACTGCCCTGCCCCATGTCAGCATTTTTTCAACAAACCGGAACCATTTTGGAACTCAGCTGAGATGTCATTAGAACAAACGTTCTCACTAAGTTTTATGATTGGACAATAAATGACTTCTACAGTGTTTATAAACATGTTTTTTCTTTAATTTTACCTAGTGACCTAGTTTTTAAACTCGCATGACCAAGTTTCAAACTCGTCCAAGATATCATTGGGACAAATGATCTGACCAAGTTTCATTTGACAATAAATGTGGCCTCTAGAGTGTTCACAAGAAAAAGGTGCATAATTCTTGATGCACGATGGCCAAAAGTCAATCGAAAAGTTCACCATGAGCATGTTGTGTGCTCAGGTGAGCTAAAAACAAAACCTGACACATTCAAGTCTCAAGAAACATAGCCTCGGACAAGTAAATAGAGAATATTATGTGAGTGTTGGATAAAGATAAAGTTTATCATGCAAGGCACTTTATCTTTATCCAAAACTCACACGATATTCTATTTATCCTATTTTTTCTTCCATTTTTACATTTATAAATGTTAAAATATCGCATTTTAAGACGATTTTGTTCTTCCGCAGTTGACAAACGCAGATTCTCCAATTTACATATTTTTTATAGACTTTGACATGAACTTTAAATGCTCAGTTTATGGATCAGATTCAGACACAACATCGGCCAAGTTGGAAATCTCTAATAGCAATTTGATTCTCCTTTCTATCCAGCTGATTCTATGCGCAAGCCCTATGGTGTAATTGTGTATTGGTAAGATATTGGCCCTTCTCAAATTTCCACTGATCAATATTTAAAACAGGATAAAGATCATTTCCTTCAATATCTGATTCAATACAATTTCTTATCATTCACAGAACTTCTTTAGTTAATTTGTTATGCAGACAGTAATGTGAACAAGAGCGCTAAGATGGCTCTATTACTTGGCCCTAGATCGCTCAACTGTTTAATGGGGTGTGGCCAGTTTCGAGAACAATGGAATGATTGAAAATAAGTCAAAGCAAAGGGCCAGAACTTGATGGCAAATACCAAATATGAAAATTGTGGTTTAAGAGAAGTGTTTTGGGGGTTATTATGAATAATAACAACATAGACTTGGAATGCCAAACCGCCATCTCCTCAAACTACAGTAATATTATAAACCAGAACTTTCTAGACCCTACTCTATGACACTGGCTCTGAACAAGTCATCAAGTTTCCAACAAGAAACAAAACACACTCAAACTATTCGTGACAAACAAGCCATCTCTTGTTATACGCAGCAAACCAATACCAGGAGTAAGTGACCACGACATAGTATTCCTAAAGGTAGCAACTAAGTCCCTTAGAAAGCGCCTACCACAGCGCAAGATACTTCTGTGGAAAAAAATGTCGAGGACATCAGAGCTGCCACAAATGAATTCACCACCACCCTCACACATGAAAACACTACTTCCACTTACATAAACGCCCTATGGAACACCTACAAGGATGGCTGTATCTCCATCAAAGAGGAAAATATACCTTCAAAATTGACATCAAGTAGATTCGACCAACCCTGGATCAATAGGAAGGTAAAATACCTCTCAAGGAGGAAAAAGAAAGCCTACAGAAAGGCTCAATTCAACAGCATATCTGAGGACATAACAAAGTATAAGCAGCTGCAAAATGATACACAACAGGAATGCAAAAAGGCATACAACAATGGTGTTGGTCATAGTGACCCAAAGAGCAAAGCTGATATCCTAAACTCACATTTTCAGCAGTGTCTCACTGAAGAAGACCTCTCTGACACTCCAACAATGGATTCAGTTAAATACCCCACGGTAGAACCTTTCGATATCACCACAAACGGCGTCAGTTAACTCTTGTTAGACCTCAATTCCCATAAGGCGCAAGGACCAGACGGACTACAACCAAGATTCGTAAAGGAATTTGCCAGTGAGATTGCCCCTGCACTGACCCTAGTTTTCTAAGCCTCCATCACGCAAGGTCGAGTACCAGATGACTGGTAGCACGCTTTGGTCACCCAAATCTCCAAAAAGGGCGACCTTCCAGCTCCTGCAAACTTCAGGCCAATATCCCTGACCTCAGTCTGTTGCATAACCATGGAGCATATCATCCATAGTCAGGTCATGAAGCACCTGGAGCACCATGGCATACTTAGTGACAGCCAGCACGGCTTCAGAAAAAGACGTTCATGCGAAAGCCAGCTTGTACTAACCCTACAAGACATTGCCTCAAGCTTGGACGACGTTGATCACATTGATGCAGTGCTACTAGAATTTAGCAAAGCATTTTTGACAAGGTACCCCACAAGCTACTCGCCATCAAGCTGGACCACTATGGGATCCGCAATGACCCACTGAATTGGATCGAAAGTTTTCTCAGCAACAGAATCCAGGAAGTCCTTGTTGAAGGCCACACCTCATCATCTGCACCTGTCACATCTTGCTATCTTCAATATTGCAAAAGTTATGGCCAATGTTAAAGTTTTTGGACGACTAAGACGCCGACGCGGAGGACGCGGAAGGACGAGAGGGCTAAGACAATACCTCAGGTTTTCTTCGAAAACAGCTGAGCTAAAAATCATCCGACCATAACGGGCTGATAATTTGCACATCTGTTGGTAGTGAAGCTTCCCATAAAGTTTCATTGAATTCCCGTAATAAGTTGCTGAGAAATAGCTCGGACAAGAATTGCACTAAATGTACAATGGAAAATTTCAAAGGGCCATAACTCTGTGAAAAATCATCTGACCATAACGGGCTGATAATATGCACATCTCCTGTTGGTAGTGAAGCTCTGCATTAAGTTTCATTTAATTCCCGTAATAAGTTGCTGAGAAATAGCTCGGACAAGAATTGCACTNCATGTCAGGAAGAGTAGCCTCCACTACAAGTGTCTTTGCAAATGACAGCCTAATGTATCCTAAGAACAGTGAGAGAGAGATTGGCAAATGCAGTCCAACCCCTCCAATTGTGAGACTGTCCACTTCACCAAAAACGTAATCCTATTAAGCGCTCCTACAAACTTCACGGCCATCCACTCGCAAACGTCACAAGTGGGAAATACTTAGGGGTCACACTGCACACAAAACTGCTTTGGAACAGCCATGTTGATGAGGTCTCCAAGAAAGCCAACAACTTAAGGAGAAATATCAACATCTGCCCGACCGATGTGAAGGCCCAATGTTACAAAGCTCTTGTGCGTCCAATCCTTGAGTATGCATCAACAGCATGAGATCCACATACTGCAGCAAACACATCCCAGCTAGAAGCAGTTCACCGCAGGGCTGCCAGATTTGTCAAGGGCAATAAGAGGACAACAAGCAGCGCGAGCAAAACGATTGATCGCCTCCCTAGGATGGCAATCCCTACATGTCTTGCTGACTTCTGACTGGTACTGATGTACAGGATAACCAACTGCCTGATTAAAATACCAGCCAACATGTACCTCCATCCAGCCACTGTGTCCCTAAAGAGAGGGAGAAATGTATGCTTCTTGGTCCCATTCTGTAGAATAGACCTGTATAAACACCCCTTCTTCCCAACAACAATCCTGCCCTTGAATCAGCTGCCGGTAGCAGTGAACACAGCCCAGTCCTTGGACAGCTTCAAGGCAGGCCTGGTCACTCTGCATTAGATCACAAACACAGTTTTTATCTGGTTTTATCTTCACTTGTTTCTGTTACCTCACAACGACCTTGTACAGTCACAGTGTGTCAATGCTCCAGTGGCACTTTACAGGAAGAAGAAGAATTCAATTAATAGAATAATGCAGTCATATGCTATAGTTTACCTGTGTAATATCAGCCAAACTTTGCAGTGTTTTTTTTTACCATTTGGGGAATGAGGGAAAAATTGGGAAAAATTGCGGCATTTTGACCAAATTGGGAAATTAGTGTTGATGTGGTTTTGCTAACAAATGCTTCCAAATTGAAAATAAAAGTTGTTTCTATATTATATTTACCTAGGTTCAACTCCAGGGTTCATACAGATTTTCTCTCATGAAATTCAAGCACTTTTTAAGCACTTTTCAAGAGAAAAAAATCCAAATTCAAGCACTTTTTTAGTCCGACCTACTGAAAATTGTATATTATTCTGTGTCCAATACCGACAACATTTTCGCTAAATTGGTCTCTTCTTGCTTAACATTCTATGTGACTTACAACAGTCTGCACTACCCTGCTACAGTAACAACTGCTTAAAAACCTGGTATTTGTATCGAATATGTATTCTAAATGTTCCGTTGATGTTTTGCACTCTTCTGGTGGCTTCTCAATGCCGATTCCCCCATACTAGTGATATCTATATCTGTTCTGCATACTTTACAAGATGTTTTGACTTTAGAATCGGCTTTGTCAACAACCCAAGGGTACTTTAAAAGCCACCCTTTCTGAAAAATGCACTTATTCGCTGGCATATTTCAACTTGTCAGCACCNGTTTTTTTTTTTGTTTTTTTTTTTAAACCTTCCATTGGGAATTTTTAGATCCCATTTGGGAAAAATATATAACTTTTGCCATTGGGAATGGGGCCCATTACCGGCCTCGATTTTTAATAAAAAATAAACAACTGCTTTGTCAACCATACTTTTCATTGAAAAGTATCAAATGGTAAATAAGGAGGCAGTAATAACCGAACTCCTTGACAATTCATAACAGCTATTTATCATCCTGAATAGGAACTCGAAATCAATTCAATTAGCATTCACATTTTTACAAAATCGACCTGAATTTCAATATTCAACATGAGAACATATTTTCAATGCAGAGAAATCTTTTTCAGAACTTCTACAGCAATACTTGCGCATTTAAACTATGGATGTCTTAAAAGTTTATTAAAATGGCAGTTTACCAAGTTCTTCACATCTGAAAGATTTTTCAATTATCAATTTTTATAAATAGCCTTCATTCATTACTGTGACGGGACTATACAAGTATTCAACCCAATCAGACTTTGCCTGCTTGATGTGTATATTGAGACGTGAGCCCCAAAATATTGTATGTGATACAGAGATGTCAATATTGAGAGTTGAGCCCCAAAATATTGTACCTGATACAGAGATCTCAAGCAGACACAATAGCTGTACATGACACACTTGATGTACAGTGAATGTATATACCATGGTGTGATCTGCAGGACTATTAACAAATGAGCTTCACTATGTGAAAAAGGGGGTTTAATGCATGTGCTTAAAGTCTAGTCCCAGATTAGCCTGTGCATTTGGCACAGAAGATTTTTGTAACAGTGTCCAGTATGCCAACATAGATATGTCAAACATATCACACCATGGATAACTATGTACTTGCATTCTTAACCATGAATGATACAACAAAACTGTAGTATTTATATTGCAATTTAAACATAGATAATGACACGCAACTTTACAGCATATTATCAGCTCCTTGAGCTATTTTTAGACACAATCAGCTATTTACAGATGTGCTATTGTATCCATTGTTATCTGAAGATTACATATCTGAGTATATGCCCTATCATTATATCGACCCAATGACACACTCTTGTAAAGGCTATTTTGAACATGAACAAAGTATTGGATTCAATATTTGAAGTTGAGATTTTGAAATTGTGAATGCTATATTTAAAGATCAATGACTCGATCTTTAAATATAGCATTCACAATTTCAAAATCTCAACTTCAGATATTGACCAATAAAAATGCATTTTACGTTTAAACTTTGATATCTGTCTGTTTAGTATTTTAATTGAAATATATGACTAGGCTCAGTACTATTCATATTCATATTACATGGAATAACATGTTTTTTGAACATATTTCCTTGCAAATTAAATGCCTTGCTGCCTAGCTGACAAGTCCCTTGATATCTTGTGTGGTCATTGGAAAACTTTTACAATTCATAACTCACTTTGCTGCATTTTTTTTTTGTAGCACACTTATAAACTATTTCACAAAGGTGTTTGAACAAATAAAAATTATTGTACAGTAAGAATGCTTTTGAAATGATAAAGTGCAATCACTCAAATTTGAGGGGTACAAATTTTGTGCAATTTCAATCACAGACATATTCGTCAAGACGTAAATATGTGCAATGTAAATAAAACAAGAGGGCCAAGATGGCCCTAGATCGCTCACCTGTGAAATAAGCTTGCCCAGTGGCATGATTTGAGCAATCTTTGTCACATATCAAATATCAAAGCTGCAGGCTTTGTGGTTAGAGATACACAAGGTTTTTCAAGCTTTGACCTGGTCCATGTTTTTCAACGGACCAGAACCACTTTTGAACTCAACCATTAAGACAAACATTTTGACAAAGTTACATGTAGATTGGGCATGCAATGTGACTTCTACAGTATTTACAAGGTTTTTCTTTTTTTTTGACCTAGTGACCTAGTTTTTGACCAAGCATGACCCAGTTTCGAACTCGGTCGAGGTATCATTGGGACAAATCTTCTGACCAAGTTTCATGAAAATCGGACAAGAAATGTGGCCTCTAGAGTGTTTACAAGGTTTCTCTATAGCCAAATAAGGCAAACTGCCCCGCCCACTGGCGGCCATGTTTTTCAACGGACCGGAACCACTTTTAAACTCAACCAACATATCATTAAGACAAACATTTTGACAAAGTTACATGACCATTGGGCATGAAATGTGACTTGTACAGTGTTTACAAGGTATTTCCTCACACCTGTTTGCCCCACCCACTGGCGGCCATGTTTTTCGACTAACCATTACCATGTTCGAACTCAGCCTAGCTATCATTAAAACAAATGTTTTGACCATATTTAATAAAAGTTGGACAATTAATGGGACTTCTAGAGTGTTANACAAACATTTTGACAAAGTTACATGAAGATTGGGCATGCAATGTGACTTCTACAGTATTTACAAGGTTTTTCTTTTTTTTGACCTAGTGACCTAGTTTTTAACCCAGCATGACCCAGTTTCGAACTTGGTCGAGGTATCATTGGGACAAATCTTCTGACCAAGTTTCATGAAAATCGGACAAGAAATGTGGCCTCTAGAGTGTTTACAAGGTTTCTCTATAGCAAAATAAGGCAAACTGCCCCGCCCACTGGCGGCCATGTTTTTCAACGGACCGGAACCACTTTTAAACTCAACCAACATATCATTAAGACAAACATTTTGACAAAGTGACATGACCATTGGGCATGAAATGTGACATGTACAGTGTTTACAAGGTATTTCCTCACACCTGTTTTCCCCACCCACTGGTGGCCATTTTTTCGACTAACCATTACCATGTTCGAACTCAGCCTAGCTATCATTAAAACAAATGTTTTGACCATATTTAATAAAAGTTGGACAATAAATGGGACTTCTAGAGTGTTAACAAGGTTTTATTTAATAAATAGCCATTTAAGGAAAAATGCCCCGCCCCTTGGTGGCCATGTTTTTCAACAGACCAGTACCATTTTCGAACTCATCCAAGATATCATTAGAACAAATGTTCTGACCAAGTTTCATGAAGATTGGGACTAAAAATGTGACTTCTAGAGTGTTATCAAGGTTTTACTATAGCCATATAAGGAAAACTGCCATGTTCCCTGGCGGCCATGTTTTTCAACCAACTGGAACCATCTTCAAACTTGTCCAAGATATCATTAGAAATAATGTTCTGACCAAGTTTCATGAAGATTAGACAATAAATGTAACTTCTAGAGTGTTAACAAGGTTTTACTATAGCCATTTAAAGAAAACTGCCACGCCCAAGGCAGCCATGTTTTCCAACCACCCAGAATCATTTTCAAACTCGTCCAAGATATTATTGGGACAAAATTAATGTTCTGACAAAGTTTCATGAAGATCGGACAATAAATGTGGCCTCTAAAGTGTCAATAAGGCAAATGTTGACGACAGACGACGCACGACAGACAAAAGTTGATCACAAAAGCTTAACACTGTTAATGAAAGTTTCTAGTTTGTTCGCATTTAGCAACTGACCATTTCCAGGAAGTTTTTACAACGACAGTACATTTTTTAATAGACACCGGCCCAAGCTGGTATATAAACTTACTACAAATATAACCGCCGCACTAAAGGTCACAATATACTACTTCAAATCAAACACGGAAAGGAAGGACAACGGTACAACTAAAATGACCAAGAATTGATTGCAGTTCATTTTTCCATTTTCATAATTGTTTTCTGTACGATTGATTTTTTATTTCTATTTGTTTGCTGTCACAAACAAATCATCAAAACGAAAAAAATGATCCTTATCTGTTGCCCTGCCTACAGTACAGATCAACAAACCAATGCAACAGCTTTGTTACCCAAAAACATGATAACTTTTGTTTTCAATTTTTGTTGAAATGTTTGATACAATATTTGAAACAATTTTGGATGGTTCTTCTACTTCATCAAGCGAATGTAGCCTTTTAATTTTTTTTTATGTATCTTAATTATTGCAAAAATCTTAGATCGGATAACAAAAGATTAACTTTCAACAACATTTTACGTTGGGCAGAATCAAAGTGAATCTATTTTGCAACACTTGTTTTT
>VMBQ01003139.1:14584-66911 GCA_007657795.1 Dreissena rostriformis
GATTAATTTATATATAATATGTATACAATTCACTACGCATGCACAATTTGCATTCCTGGGTTTTCTTTTTTTGTCATACGTGGTTGACAGTCCCTTTAAAGACAGGTCTAGAATTATAATACACAAAGAGAGGAACGTTGTACAACTATTTTGTTCTTCTTATTTTCTACATACTTTCCATGTATAATGTTGATGTACTTACCGCTATACACCGTATTTATGTTCGTTGTTTCATATGCAGCATTGTCGACTGAATCTGAAAAGAAATGTAAGTGGTTACATTGTATGTCTTTTTACAAAGAGATTTTATCTGTTGTTTGTTTTTGTTTTGTAGCTTAAAAATGTGTTATGTTTAAACATTAAATTTAAACACAAATCAGTAAATTCTATAAAACAGTTTGATTTTTGTGTCGTCGTTTTGCACTAAAGTGTATTTGCTTATTTAGCTTTTATCTTGAATTTGTGGTTTTGTTTTTAGCAAATGTAAGCAAAGAGAAAGTCCGCCAATAGAAGATCTTTCTTATAATCACTACAAGTTCCTTAATTCAAGTCAAGTGCATTAATTGATACAACTGGGTTTAAAACCTTGAAATGGTCCATAGCAAGTGTAATACAACTGCAATTCCAGAGAATTCGTTTCAATAATGTTCAACTTTCACTACTCCATGTTCGGGTGTAGAAGAAAAATAACTGTCTGTGGAACAATGACATTTTACAAACAAAAATCAACTGAATCTCGTCGTTAATTTACAAGCTATGAAATCTAAAAATTGACACGTCCTATTTTGATAATTATTGTAGATTTGTTTCTATGCTGTCTTAAACTGTGTTGAATTTCAATAAGATTAGTCTATACTTATACTACATTGAACTATTATACTCTCATTGACGATTCTGAAAGTAAAAAAAATCTACCAACACGGAGGTCCTGATGGCCCTTAAGCACTCACCTGAGTGTACACATACTTATTGTTGAAGACTAATTGACTAGCTGATCTAGTTTTTAACCACACTTGACCCAAATTCAAACATGGCCTTCAGATTGTCAAGATAAACATTCTGACAGAGTTTAATCAAGACTGAGTCATAAATGTGGTCCTAGAATGGGAACAAGTTTTTATCTAATTTTGAAATGGTGACATAGGTTTTAGACGCATCTGATCCATATTTAAACTTTGTATAGATATTGTCAAGATAAATATTCTGACTAAGTTTCATCAAGTTTGAGTAGTAAATTTTGCACCTTGAGTGGTAAGATTTTTTAAGATGTTAACTCATAATATGGCGATCTACTTAGGAACACTGCTTTCCGGACATTTCATTATACAGTAACACAATTTGACAGGTCGTGAAATCATGCATCGTTTACCTGTAAAATATTCCAACCTCACTGGAACCACAACTGGTGTTTTAATACAACTCCGAAAAACAATAAGTATTGAAAACTTACTTATTGCCATTAGTAATTGCATTTGTAATGTGTAAATCTGACATGATTTAAAAATTGTTTTGAATTCGTTACCAATTGTCGTTTGGCAATATTCAAAGTTGTTTTGTATAAGAATATTGCTAAAATACTGTGTCTTACTGTTATGGGTACGCTCAACTATTGTTATTGTCGAAAAAGGGGCTGAGCATTTTAAGGACCTTAATGATATCCAAACAAGAGGGCCATGATGGCCCTAGATTGCTCACCTGAACCTGACTTGGAACATGTAATAACAAGGTTTTTTAAGCTTTGACCTGATGACCTAGATTTTGACCCCACATGACCCAAAGGTTAAACTTTGCCTAAATATTGCCCTAAAAAACGTCCTCCTTAAGTATCATCATTATTGAATCAAATATTATGGGCACATGAGTGTTTACAAGGTTTTTGTAAGATTTGGACCTCATGACCAAGATTTTGACACCACATGAACCAATGTCAAACTTCGCCTAGATATCATTTAGAAAAACATCCTTGTCAAGTATCATCATTATTGGACCAAAACTATGGCCTCTAAAGTGTTTACAAGGTTTTTGTAAGATTAGACCCCATGACCAAGATTTTGTCCCCACATTACCAAATGTCAAACTTGGCCTAGATATTGTCCAGACAAACATCCTGGTCAAGTTTCATCATTATTGAACCAAAACGCTGGCATATGGAGTGTTTACAAGGTTTTTGTAGGATTTGACCTGGTGACCTATATTTTGACCCCTCATGACCAAACATCAAATTTTGCTTACAAAAATAAATATTATGACCAAGATTAAAAAAATCTGAAACAAAATTGTGACCACTAGAGTGTTTACAAGGATTTTGTATAATATAATGAAAATTTTGACAATCTAAGGGCAATAATTCTGGCATTTATTATGCGATTTGCTCATTATCAAACTTGACTGAGATCTTGTGGCCATATAGCTTCTCATCAACTTTGATAAAGAATGCTTGAGAAATGTAAATGCAAGTGTTTACAAACCAAATGTGGATGGATGGACGACGGACAAAGACCGATCCTAAAACCTCACCTGAGCAATCTGGTGAGCTAAAAAGTGTGTTTTTTTTCACCAATCTGAGCCATTTTCCAACTTGTCAGAGATAAAACCAATGTCTTGACTAAGTTGCACGATGATTAGACCAAAAATGTGACTTCTAGAGTGTTCACAAAGGTTTCTCTATAGTCATATAAGGAAAACTGCCCCACCCCCACCCTGGCAGCCATGTTTTTTTACCGATCGGGACCATTTTTTTACTCATCTGAGATATAAATAAAACCAATGTTTTTACTAAGTTTCACGATGATTGGGCAAAGAATGTGACTTTTGAATGTTCACAAGCTTTTTTTACTATATATATACAAGGAAAATGCGCCACCCCCCCCCTGGCAGACATGTTTTTCAACGGACCGGAACCATTTTCGAACTCAACTCTCGTTTCTAGGAAAAAAATGTTCTGACCACATTTCATGAAACATGGGCAAAAAATGTGACTTCTAGAGTGTTCACATGTTTTCACTATAAACATATAGAGAAAAGTGCCCGTCCACTGGCGGCCATGTTTTTTCTACCGATCTGGACCATTTTCGAACTCATCCGAGATATCAATAAATCCAATGTTTTGACCAAGTTTCATGATGATTGGGCGAAAAATGTGACTTCTTGACTGTTCACAAGCCTTTTTTACTATATAAATATAAGGAAAACTGCATGCCCCGTCCCCCTGGCAGCCATGTTTTTCAACGCACCGGAACCATTTTCGAACTTAACTCACATATCTAGGAAAAAAATGTTCTGACCAAATTTCATGAAGATTGGACCAAAAATGTGACTTCTAGAGTGTTCACATGTTTTCACTATTAAACATATAGAGAAAACTGCCCTGCCGCCTGGTGGCCATGTTTTTTAACCGATCTGGACCATTTTCAAACTCGTCCAAGATCAATAAAACCAATGATGATTCAGCAAAAATTGTGACTTCTAGAGTGTTCACAAGGTTTCTCTATAGCCAAATAAGGAAAACTGCCCCGCCCACTGGCGGCCATGTTTTTCAACGGACCGGAACCACTTTTAAACACAACTAACATATAATTAAGACAAACATTTTTACAAAGTAACATGAAGATTGGGCATGAAATGTGACTTCTACAGTGTTTACAAGGTTTATATTTTTTTTGACCTAGTGACCTGGTTTATGACCCAGCATGACCCAGTTTCGAACTTGATCGAGGTATCACTTGGGACAAATTTTCTGACCAAGTTTCACGAAGATCGCACAAGAAATGTGGCCTCTAGAGTGTTCACAAACCAAATGTGGACGGACGGACGTCGGACAAAGACCGATCCCAAAAGCTCACCTGAGCAATCAGGTGAGCTAAAAACTGGCTTATATATTTCGGTCGGAAGGATTCTTTTCAGAATTTTCCGAAATGTATAGGTTTGCAGCATATGTCATACATAGAGAGCGTTCTGCGCGGATCCAGATAACAGGTTGAAGTATCACGGCGCGGGATAGTATAAAAGTGATGACACAGCAGGAACGCTAGCTTTTCACATTTGAACTTTCGGCCACCATCCTTTAAATATATTAACGCAAACTTCTAACGCTCTGACAATTAACTTACTTATCATTTTAACACGAGGAAGGAGGAACACGGATCGAGGACTTGAGAATAGAAATGTTTATAATAGTTTCTGATTCTTTCTAATCCAGAAAACTCGCAAATTGTAGAACTCTTCTAACATTTAAACATTAACGGTATTTAAAACATAGCTGTAACGATGCGTTGATAGTATTCATATTTTATTTATAAATGTTTTACTCCATTAGTCATTATAATATCATTGTACTAACACTATTATATAAGTACGAAATATACTAAATAACCGTTGTTCAATCAAAGTCATTATTTTAGTCTGTTATTAATACACCGAGACAGTTTGTTCCTGTCCTAGAGTATATTATTTTAAAGTTGTGTTAAGGTCCTTCTTCATACGGATACACGTTATACTATAAACATTCTTAGCAGGTTTCATCAAGATTGATTCTAAGATTTGACCTGGAACTTTTTTTTGGACGTATGTTACATAGATTCGAACTCAGTCTAGAAAATGTCAAGATAAACATTGTAATATGTTTCATAAAGATGGAGTTATAAATATGGCCCCTAGCGTGGTAACAAAGTTATTCTAAGAATTGACCTGGTGACCTACATTTTGGACCCACGTGACCCAGATTCAAACTCGGTCTAGACATTGTCCCGATAAACATTCTGACCAAGTTTAATCAAGATTGAGTCATAAATATGGCTTCAAGAGCGATAAAGAGGAAAACGTTGACGATGCACACCGTGCACCGAATGAAGCACTTGCACGACATACCCTAATATAATAACCAATGCGAAAAACTCCATTGACCATGTGTTTTATACAAGAAAGATGAACACAAAACATCAGTTGTTTATGGAATCATGTGTCACTTAAAAGTTTCATGGCTAAGATCACTTACCTTTGAATTGTCTACATTTCTTCACTCCAAGGAGAACCACAACAAGAATTAATGCTGCTCCAATTCCTCCACCAACAGAACCACCGATTATAGGAGAAAGATTGGGTTTCTCTATAACAAATAATTAAGTTTTGTTATTCGTTTTTACTAAAGATCTCACCAATTCTTAGCAATTTGGAATAAAAGTTTCAAGCACAATCAACGTTCACACATCTAAGCAATATATGCACTAAAAGACTTTAACATCAGATATTACAATAGATACCTATTTTTAAAGTTGTAAATGATATTTGCTCTGAATGTTCGGAACTCCCAACACTGTTCTGAGCAAGCACTTTGACCTGATATTCCATTCCTGGTTGCAAACCTATCAGTGTAATATTGGCTACTTCTGTCTCAATGGGTGCAGACCATTCATTGTGAGCTCTTTTCTTGATTAATACAACAAAGGTTTGTGGCTTTCCTCCGTCAAACCCTGGTGACCACACAATCACAGCTCTGTTCTCCTTCAATGAGCCCTCAATGTACTGTAGACCTTTAACAGGCTCAGGTTTAGCTGTAAGGAAAATGCTAAAATAAGCAAAGCTCTACCAAGATTATTTAACTTTGATGATATAATGAACATCCTCTGTAATTGACCTTATGTAACACAAGCTTTCCCAACACAGCATACTATAATGTACATTTTCTGCCAGTGACCTTAATTAATACTAATTTGAAGTTTGAGTTGAATACATGTACCGGTAGGAGTTTGAGTAAATGTTAACTGAACATTTCTTAGCAAACAATAAGGTGCTAAATGCGACTGAAATATCAGCATATTGCGTAATGATTGATAAAAACATGTGATTTCTTGCTTGCTAATAACAATGTTTTAATAAGGTCACAACAGAAAAACTGCCCCACCCTCTGGAAAAAATGTTTTAAGCTAACTAATGTTCATAATCGTAATGGATATCAATAGAAAACAAGTGATGTGTTTGAGAAACACTATGCCCCCATTTGAGCTATTTTGACCCATACATTTGACCTTTGACCTTGAAAGATGACCTTGACCTTTCACCACTCAAAATGTGCAGCTCCATGAGATACACATGCATTACAAATATCAAGTTACTATCTTCAATATTGCAAAAGTATTCATAAAATAAGCGATTTGGGCCACATATATTTGACCTCTGACCTTGAAGGATGACCTTGACCTTGACCTTTCACCACTCAAAATGTGCAGCTCTATAAGTTACACATGCATGCCAAATATCAAGTTGCTATCTTCAATATTGCAAAAGTATTCATAAAATGAGCGATTTTGGCCACATATATTTGACCTCTGACCTTGAAGGATGACCTTGACCTTGACCTTTTACCACTCAAAATGTGCAGCTCCATGAGATACACATGCATTTTAAATATCAAATTGCTATATTTAATATAGCAAAAGTTATTGCAAAATGTTAAAGTTGGCGCAAACCAACAGACCAACCAACAGACAGGGCAAAAACAATATGTCCCCCACTACTATAGTGGGGGACACATAAAAATGCAAGCTGATTCACGAAGATTGGACCAAAAAAGTGACTTTTAACATGTTTTTCATATTTGACCTAGTGACCTAGTTTTAAAGCTCATATGACCCAGTTCAATCTCTGCCAAGATTTCGTTTGGACAAATGGTTTGACCAAGTTTCATGAAGATTGTCAATCAATGTGGCTTATAGCGTCAACAAGTTTTCACTAAAGCCATATAAGGACAACTGCCAGCCCCCCCCCCCCCCCCCCCNGAGCTATTGTTAGAACAAATGTTCTGATCAAGTTTCATAAAGATTGAATAATAAATGTGACTTCTAGAGTGTTAACAAGGGTTTACTACATAGCCATATAAAGAAAAATGCCACGCCCCCTTGCGGCCATGTTTTTTAACGGATCTCAAACACTTTCGAACTCAGCCCATATATCATTAGTACAAATATTCTGACCAAGTTATATGAGCATTAGACCAAAAATGTGACTTCTAGAGTGTTAACAAGGTTTTTCTATAGCCATATAAGGAAAACTGCCCCGTCCCCTGGCGGCAATGTTTTTCAACAGACCAGAACCATTTTCAGACTCATCCAAGATATTATTAGAACAAATGTTCTGACTAAGTTTAATGAAGATTGGACAATTAATGTTACTTCTAGAGTGTTAACAAGGTTTTACTATAGCCATATAAGGAAAACTGCCCCGCCCCCTGGCAGCCATGTTTTTCAACAGACCAGAACCATTTTCAAACCCATCTGAGATATCGTTAGAACAAATGTTCTGACTAAGTTTCATGAAGATTGGACAATAAATGTGACTTCTAGAGTGTTAACGGGGTTTTACTATACAGTAAAGCCATATAAGGAAAACTGCCCCGCCCCCTGGCTGCCATGTTTTTCATTCAACTGGAACCATTTTCAAACTCGTTAAAGATATTATTAGGACACATGTTCTTACCAAGTTTCATGAAGATTGGACAAGAAATGTGACGTCTAGAGTGTTAACAAGGTTTTAAGATAGCCATGCAAGAAAAACTGCCACGCCCCCTGGCAGCCATGTTTTTCAACCAACCAGAACCATTTTCGAACTCGTCCAAGATATTATTAGGACACATGTTCTTGCCAAGTTTCATGAAGATTGGACTAAAAATGTGACTTCTAGAGTGTTCACAAGGTTTTACTACAGCCATATTTGGAAAACTGCCACGCCCCCTGGCAGCCATGTTTTTCAACCAACCGGAACCATTTTCGAACTCGTCCAAGATATTATTGGGTTACATGTTCTGACTAAGTTTCATGAAGATTGGACAATAAATTCCGCCTCTAGAGTGTTAACAAGGTAAATGTGGACGGCGCACGACGCACGACGGACAAAAGGGGATCACAAAAGCTCAGGTGAGCTAAAAATGTGACTTCTAGTGCGTTAACATGGTTTTATTTAGCGATATAACAAAAACTGCCCCAAAAATTGACTACCATGTTTTTCAACAGACCGTAACAATTTTCAAAGAGGACAAAGGAGAAGGTAAAGGCTTAGTTCGCCTGGTACGGTCTGAGCAAAGACGTTGCCGGATATGTGGCTACATGTGAAGTCTGCAACAGGAACAAGAAGTCCGAGCGGAAGGGGAAAGGTCCCATAACCGAGTACCAGGCTGGAGCCCCAATGGAGAGGGTTCCTTCTGGATTTCTTGGGTCCATTACCGAAGACAGGCCGAGGTAATGAGTAGATGAGGAATTTAATGTTGACAGAATAAGGTGGTCCTCCAAACAATATTATTTATATTTAAATGATAATAAAACAATGTATATTTATTTCTGATGCTCTACATTTTTTCTCATGATTTTTTTTTTATTTTACGAATTTTCTTTGGTCTGACAGAATAACCCAAGGTCTGAAAGAAAACTCAGACCGGTCAGACCAAATGTCTGACAGAAGGCTGTTGAGTTTCTGGAAGTCTGAAAGTCTGCCTGGCAAATACATGTAAAGCACGTTTTTTACATGACTGCGTATGACGTTATAAAATATTTGTTCGTCAGGTATTGCATTTAATCTAATTTTAGCCGTACTAATGAATGCTCTATCCCATAATGCACTGTACTCTTTACACTTCTGAATTAATGCGTAGGCATATGCTCGTGTTAACGGATTTAGTCAAACACATTTATCGTCATAACATGTCAGGATCATTTGTGGTAATTATTTCGGATTATCGGATAAATGTGCACACTATAAAAGCGGTATGTCTTCAGTTATCGATACGATTCGGTTTATATGAATGTATTGGAGAATGACAACACAGCATGGCAATAAACAGCGACCAATGCCATACCTGTTTGTATAGGCCCCGGCAATAAATGCGCTCTTATAACGCGGATCCGTTTATAACGCGGTCGCGTTGATTGGATCCCGTCAATCGCGTAATAAAGGATCTGTAGTGTAATGAGAAATGTATTGCTTAATCAAGAAGAGTGTGTGCACTGATTGGTCAGTCAGTTAGTAAGTCAGTGTAAAATGCAGTTCTTTCAGAGTGTTTAAAACATGTTTTACATAACAGACACTTGTTACCTTGACATCTGACATACTAATATCAAAATGTAAACAAGAGGTCATTATACATACCAATCAATTTATTAAAAGATGAAGGGATCTCAAAATCTACAGGGTCTTTATAAAGTACCAATTTCTTATTATAATCTGAATGGTTCTAAAGAGCAAAGCAGAAACCAATATTTATATACTGGTGACAACTGAGCGCTTGACCTTCGACTTACTTCAAATCAAAAGGGGTCTTGTATTCTTTAAGACCAATCATCATGTGAAATATGAAAACTCTTCATAGAATAGTTCTAAAGATATTCAACAGAGGCCATGTGTAACAGCAGACTAAGAAACAAAGGGATTGACAGAACAACAGGGAATAATCAATGTTTTCCCCCATTCAGTGGGAGATGGACAATTTAACCAATAAACGGGTGCAAAGAAATATACCTGAGCTTCTTAGAAAGTGTTTATAAATTCAAATTGAGTAGACTCACATGACGGCTGGAAATACAGCACTATGGGAATCTCTCCTTGTGAGTTCTTCGCAACCACTCGATAGCTTCCAAAATCTGCCTCCTGTATTTCTGAAATGCTAATATTTGACTGAAATCGATCATCAGATGTAACAATTGATATCCGTGCAGAGGTTTCTATTTCTTTCCAGCCTGAATCATGCAGTTTCTGCCAAGCATAGGTCGGAGCTGGATGTGCAAACATGGTAACGGAAATGTTAGCCGAGGACCAAAGACTGCCTGTTACATTTGCACTGTGTTGTATAAATGGGGACAGCCTCGGTTTACCTGGAATTAGATAAGAATCAAGGCGCTGAAGGTTCTCAGTGGGACGCTTTAGCGTATCATTGGGTACAACTCATTATTCAAAATTATTTATCCAAAGCAACTCAAGTTTTAACATAATACATTTAAAAGATTTATTATAAGAGTGTCTAAACAAAAATATTGACAATATTACAGCATTGTTCAGCAAGCATACTGTTCATGTTATCAAGTTAACTTAGTCTTAAATACCATCACTTTGCAGAAAGTTTAGCAAAAATGTTGATAATTTAATAAAATAACAATTTCAAATAAAATCATATTATATGCAATCCCCTTAAAGCAATACGTCGAAAACTAAAATGTCAATTACATTCTGAATGCAATTATATGATATGCGCTTTTTTACGAATGATGTACATTCAAGTATTATCATACGCTATAATACACAATATTTGATCAAATGTTCTGAACAATAAAAACGTAATATCAATTTCACAAATAAGGTATACATACAGACAGTGCAGTTCCAATTCACTTTTTTGTATATCAGAAACAATATTATTTTCATCTTAGTAATATAATCAAAATCATCCTTATTATTGTGTCCTGAACATTAACTTCACCTTTAAACCCAAAATTTAGATTATAAAAGTATATATCTCATGTTTCAAAGTTATAACACAGTAACCAAATATGAGTTTTTTTTAGATATTTACATCCATATAAGCCTGTTTAATGCAAATGCATTTTGAATAATGATGCTGATTTTTATTGGGATAACAAATACACACATACACACAGGCCTTAAGGTCCCTTTCAGAGACATTATCTCTTTTTAAGACCATACAAAGATTAACAAGGCTCGTCACCGTAGGATGTCATATGCCCCCTTTTTCCACATTTTTCGAAACCTAAACACAAAACCTAAACGCAAAGTGTGAGGAAATTTCAGACGGACAGACGGACGGACAGACGGACAGTGCGATCACTATATGCCACCCTACCAGGGGCATAAAAAGTTATGATGCTGTAGATGAGAAGTATTTTTCTCATCATGATGGAACCATAATTGCCCAGTTGCTACTCTAGTGTGTTAATCACTAGGATATGGCACCTGACGCAGCAGCAGAAAACAATTCCAGTAAGATTAGTAATGAGAACTTTAAAAATCCCATTTGTAAAGAGAGCTACCCGCAATCATTGAATGTTAATCTGCTTATTATAATGAGGACCAAATTAATACAACATAAGTTCTTTTAGATTCATCAACATATATAATTGTTTTTTTTATATTGAAGAAGAATGATTATCTTCTTAAAATGTTTCATTTGTTTTCAAGGTGTCCAAACAATGCATTACAAGAAAAAATGTGTTTATTTTAATAAATTAGGCTAAGGCTACTGAAAACAGGACTGTTTTTGCCTTGATTAAGTCAAATGATTTGGTAAATTTTAGAAGTTGCAGTATCTGGCCTTAATAACATTGTAGATTTACTTGTTTGCAATCTAACAGCTAATAATAAAACAAAACAACTAATCGGAAGACATTTCTAAATACCCTCAACTGTTTCTTTGGTAGTTATTTAAACATCTCCTATATTCATGCATGGTTTTAATATTTGGGCTATATATATACCCGGTAAAAGCCGACATTCATGAATGTGCTTTATAATCTACATAATGAAATGTTCACTTTTTAACTTACATAGCACATTATAATGCAGAGTCCTCTTCTCTGCAAATGGATTCAGTTCATTCTGTGACAAACACGAGTATTCTCCCATGTCATATTCGCAGGAGCTGTTTGGTTTATTATACTCCATCTGTCTGACAGAGTTTGTCTCCTGTACAATAACTCCATTTCTTGTCAGTGTTATTCTAGGCAATGGATTACTGTCTGTCACACAGGTGAGTTTGAGTGGAGTGCCTTCTAATACTTCAACAGTCGTACTCCCTTGGGCAGAATTTGCATAGAATGCTGTTATGGCGCTACTGTCTGAAAAATCAAAGCCATTTCACAGTAAAAGAGTTAAAAAGTAAATACATTGCATAATATTTATTATTATATGATATATATTTATTTTATTTTTTCTATTATATATATAATATATATAACTTTCAACAGTTATATCTGTTCTTGAAGTTAAAACATTGTGTTATTTACATAATTAAACAAGGCTTGTCACCATAGGATGACATATGAACCCTTTTTCCACATTTTTTGAAACCTAAACGCAAAGTGTGACGAAATTTCAGACTGTTGGACAGACAGACAGACGGACAGTGCGATCACTATATGCCCGCCTTCGGGGGCATAAAAACACACATATAACTGCAACATTTCAACTTTGTGTCCCAATAAATTATGAAAGGAGAGTAAATTTGTTGTCTGAAATGTTCTATTAACCTCAAAACACATTTTAAAGGAAGAAAAAATAAATTAATTTACAAAATAAAATTAATTAATTTTTATAAACTGTCACCAAAATAAAAATGATATAGTTTGAATTATTATAAATGCTTACATTTAATATTAATATAGACATCATTCGAAGCTATGCCAGTTTCCATTCCAAATCCAGTAGCGTTCATCTGATTGACTGCCGTAAAGTTGTAAAAGTCTGCTTCAGCTCGCTTAATGTTGGTGAAAATTCTTGCTTGATTAGAAATGGACCTGCCTCCACTACGTTTGGACCAAGCATAAGTTGTTGCTGTAGGATATCCAGGCATGAAATCTAATGACAAGGTGAATGTGCTATTCTCCACTGTTGATATGAAGCTGTCATTGACACGAGATGTTGAAGTGTCTCCTTGTATGCGGATACCAGGCTGAATACGTGGCGGATCTGCACGTCAATAGAAATCATAATTACTTCTCTAAGTTAGAAAATGTGTCAAGTGAAAATAAGTTAAATTGTATACTATTTGGTACAAATAGGTTTCATTAATCTCTCTTACTCTTAACCTGGTATTGTAATTATTGCATTTGAATGTTAATATGCAGCAAATGTGAAAATGGCAAGAAAATCAATAACTTTATATTGTATATGTTCTGTTGTTTTTTATTTGTTCTAAAGATATATTCACCATGTTATACAAATTCTAGTAATGCTCAACACAAATTAAGTTGAACAATATGACATGCTTGAAACAATAACCACAAACAGAACAACAGTAACTTAACTTCCAAATAAAAGTGCATGCTTATATCACCATGAACATACACATTTATAACAGATACCTACATGTAGCAATCCTATTGATGCAAGCAGAAAAGAAGAACATTCCATAATAAAGTTAATAAAATTAAACATTTTGCGTCCAAATTATAAAACTGCTAAAATTTTGAGGCCAAACTTTTTCCATTCCTATCCGGCATTACAGTTTGCAGAAACGTTACTATCAGACAAAGAATGGTTCCAGACTGTTGCCAAGAGAACATCTTGACATTGCCAATTGACTTTAATGAACCCTTTGGAGCCTTCTGGGCGGCAGGCTTAATCTGGAGTTATCGTCCATCAACCATTCAAATCTGAATGCCTTAGAAACTCACTTAATAAAGCTATAAATGTTGGGGCATAAAGTTAAGTTTTAATTTAATTGCTTTCTTAAAAAGGCTTGGAAGTACCATAACTCTAAAGCACCAAAAGAATAACACTTAGTGGAAACCAGGACTTAAGTAATTTATAGTAATGCAATCTAGTATACTTTAAATGTAATTTGATTTATGCACTTAATCAAGTTAGAAGTGACTTAATACATACATAGAAGTTGAATGTCTAGTATGGTTGAATTTGAGCCAGTTTTAGTCTCGCCTACACTGGGGACCATGCTGTTGTTGACAGTTACTCGGTACTGGTTTGTTTGAACAGATTGTATGCTATCCACCCTGAGTCCTGGTCCCGTTTGAGTTCCACCATCTGGTAAAGTCCATGTGTAATTGTTTGGGGCAGGGAAACTGGTGCTGTCACATCGGATGTTGAATGTGGTATCTCGTATGACATACACTGGACCAGCTGTAAATCTGGACGAGCCGACTGTGCACTCAATAACTCCAGGAGGAACTGAAAGGCAATGCATACAAACTGAATAAAATAAAATTGATCATAACAAGAAATGACCGTCAACAGAAACATGTATGCCCCCCCCCCCCCANCCCCATATAATCAAACTTTTTTAAAATAGCAATTGTATGGTATTACACCCACACACACACACACACTGCTCTTAAATATACTTAACCATTGAATTTAAAGCATGAAAATGTCTCTGTCCATAAATATGTCACATAATTAAAATAGAAACAATAACATACTGGTGCAGTCGTTAAGAATAGATATGCTAGTACTACAGTACCGTTTTTAAATATGTATATAGCGGTACTTCATTTTTATTTCATTCATAACGATTTTACTAGTACTGCTTATTTTCCTCCGCTGAAAAAGGGGACACTGTTTGTAATTATAAAATTAGTTCTTTAATAAGCATTTATAAAAACATAATCCACATGTTATGGAACCATTAAATAAATAATTATTCAAAATATATTATTTGTAAAACTATGATACCTTATAAGCTGATGATATGCACCTTTACAGTGTATAATTTATAAAAGATTAGAAGAATAATGTAGAACTTAGATAGTGGATTCAAAACCAATTTAAGATAATTTAAACACCATAATTCAGCAATTTCTCTGGTGAATATGTTGTGGATGCCTACAACATTTATAACCTTATAATTTATAAGTGCTTATGTTCAACAAAATGCTTAATAATCATTTAATATTTATTACCACTTCTTACTTTTGATAAATTAGTGTGTTCATTGAATAAACTATAACTTACACATTACTCTCACGGTAAGTTGTGTTTCTTTGCGAGTCCCTGGTTCTGGATTGTATCCAGTTGCGTTCAATGTATTGCCCACACTGCATGCCTTGGTAAGGTTTGTCTGAGCAGTAGATGACCAAGTCTGACTGGGTCCATTCCAGGTATACGTGGGTGCAGGGTTGCCAGTGGCGACACAGTCCACAGAAAATTGTGTCCCCATGATAACATCCAGGTGGTTGTTAGGTATCACAGTACCAGAAGATGCGGTCCCATAGTAGAATATAGGTGCAGATGGGGGTACTAAGATTGAGACAAACATGCAGAGAACTAGAAGAATGATTACATTATTCATGTTAAACATCTGTCTTGTTATAACTACAATTCAGACGTATATAGCAACCACTTTACTAAAGAATTTAAAATAAATTTATACATAAATGCATGCATATACACAGGTATACACATACCAATTTATTAAAAAGAAGATATATCAGCACAATCATATTGCACGAGTCATTCCAGAATGTTCTACATGAGAAATGAAGTGGTGTATTTTCAATCAATGATCATAATTTCTACCAATAATGTGAATGTGCAATTTACCAGTAACGCTATTTAAATGTGTTATATGAAAAAGATCCAAATTATTATCAGCAATTACACTTTACCCTTCAAAACTGCTCATCAAAACTCAATCTCTTATTATGTATATTGCAGAAACTAGATACTTTGATGATTTATAAATAATTACCAAGTACTTCAATGCTTAAAGTTGTGTCAGCGATACCCGTCTCGGGGTCTCCAGTCGTTGGCACCATTGAGTTACGTACAGATAGACTGTATGTGCCTCCCGTTTGTAGATTGGATACAGACAGATCTGAGTTTGCAAATGTGCCTCCCAAAGGTAGTGTCCATGTGTAGGTCGCTGATGGGTTAGCGACACTGTTGCATGAGATGTTAAATGTCCGTCCACGTATAACTCGGATAGTACCGGTGGCCACGGTGGCTGAACCAACTCTGCAGCTTGGACTAGATGGTGCATCTGAAACATACAGGTATTGCAATACACTAGTTATTCCATCAAATATTACGAAATCAAATAAGGTAGCAATAACGTTCTGAATGTAAAGCTTATATATTATAATCAATAACATAAAAAAACCTTACACAGTACTGTGACTGGAACAGACATACTCCTCGTCCATGTTGTTTCAGATTGTTGTGCAGTACAGTTACAGGTAGAGTCTACATTCACCCAAGCAGTCCAGTATACACTCCGTGTGACAGTGTTCCCTTGCGTAGAACCATTGTGTGTACCACCATAGCAGTTCCAAGATAGTGTGGGCAGTGGATAACCTCCAGTTACAGCGCAGGTCAGTCGTTGCTGGGTTGCGAAGCCACGTATCATCTTGTATACATCAGCACCAGGCAAACCTTGTATAACTGGACCATTGGTTGGTGGATCTACAGTAACATGTAGTAAACGGTATAATTATCAGCATATACTTCTTATTCACCATTACAGATAACAAACACAGTCAGACTGTATAGAGATACCTACACAATATGTCCAGCTGAGGCTTGCTAGTGGACTGCACTGCATCGTCGCTATTTGTCGCTCTACAGAACACTCTGTAGCCGGTATCAGCCCTCCTAACTGTGTAGGTCAGTGTACTGATCACCTGGATGGTCCTATCTTGCTTGGTACTTTGGGTAGACTGTATTCCTGTTGTGATTGCAACCTCAGATGTCCCTGATGATTTGTACCATGTGACCGTTGCAGCAGGTTTCCCCCAGGCAGTTGTGCAAATAAATGTCTGGGTAGAGTTTTCAGCAACCCGCACCGTATCAGACGACGGTGAAATTGTCACGCTGGATATGGGGACTGAATAAGTGAAGTCATAAATATATATAACAAAAAATGTGTCCACACGACACGGATGTCCCCAAGTGTAACTTTGTCACTACATAAAAGCAGATTTCAAAACCTAAACATAGGCCCAAGGGTTAAGGTCACAGGGGTAAAAAATATCCTAAATAACTAAATAAAATACCTGGAAATAAAATGCTGTTAAGTGACCCCGTGTTAAAGGTCAAGGTCACAGGGGTCAAAATGTGTGTGCGTATGGAAAAGTCTTGTCCATATACACATGCATACCAAATATGAAGGTGTTATCTCAAGGGACATAGAAGTTATGAGCATTTGTTGAAACCTATAACACAGATTTTGAAACCTAAACGCAGACCCTTACTTCAAGGTCAAGGTCACAGGGGTCAAAATTTGTGTGCGTATGGAAAGGCCTTGTCCATATACACATGCATACCAAATATGAAGGTTATATCTCAAGGGACATTGAAGTTATAACACTGTATTATGTGAATTCGGAATAAGACATCAATTTGGGAATAAATTGTGTTTTATCAAAAGTGCATAATATGCAGTTTTATATGTTGTATTTATTTAGTTTGACAAATTATAATTAAAACAGATACTTGCATATAAAATAGCATCGTTTAAATTGATTTTACTTCAAAACTGGATTTTTTATTAATTTAAAAACAAGATGTGTTTGTGAAACACTATGTCTCCTATTGCGATTTTGACTCATATATTTGACCTTTGACCTTGAAGGATGGCCTTGACATTGACCTTACACCACTCAAAATGTGCAGCTCCATGAGATGCACATGCATGCCATATACCAAGTTGCTATGTTGAATATTGCAGAAATTAGGGCCAAAATGAGCAATTTTGACCCATATTATTGACCTTTGACCTTGAAGGATGACCATGACCTTGACCTTTCAGCATTGAAAATGTGCAGCTCCATGAGATAAACATGCATGCCAAGTATGAAGTTGCTATGTTGAATATTGCAAAAGTTATGGCCAAAATGAGCGATTTTGACCCATATAATTGACCTTTGTCCTTGAAGGATGACCTTGACCTTGACCTTTCAGCACTCAAAATGTGCAGCTCCATGAGATACACATGATTGCCAAACATCAAGTTGCTATGTTGAATATTGCAAAAGTTATGGCCAATGTTAAAGTTGGCGCAAACAGACCAACCAACCAACAGACAGGGCAAAAACAATATGTCCCCCAGTATATACTGGGGGACATAAAAAAACAATATGTCCCCCAGTATATACTGGGGGACATACAAATCCTCACGAAATGAAACTGTGTGCATGCCGCGCATGGACACAGTTTAAAAATACAGGTAAAATGATAAAAATACAATCACTGTTAATGAAAAAGTCATGGAAAACTGCTAATTAGGCTTGAATTATAGATAATATATGACAAAAATAAATGTAGATCATGAAATTAATAGTTTTGTTTGAGAAAATCACCAAAACGATGTCCCTTCCCAGTTTGATGTCTTATTCCCAATTCACATAATACAGTGTTTTATGATCATTTTTCGAAACCTAAACGCAAAGTGTGACGGAATTTCAGACAGACGGACGGACAGACGGATGGATGGACAGTGCGATCACTATATGCCCACCTTTGGGGGCATAAAAATATCATGAGTTTGAATTCATAACACAATGTCAACAGGCAGAAAGTATCTATATTGAGAATCAGATTTTAATCAGATGTTTACCTGTAACCATTGTTAATTCAAACTTTTAAGCAATCATTAAAGACAGTAGCCTATAAAATGCCAGTGATTTTGAATAAAATGTTAACAGGAAGCTTTTGTAACACTTAAGGATGGAAATAAAAATCTTTAAAATGTGCATTAGGAATTAACAAGAGATGTGTTTGTCAGAAACACAATGCCCCCTACTGCACCGCTTTGAAATAAAAATGTCCATGTTTTGACTTAAAGTTCCATATTTTGACCTTAAAGTTCCATATTTTGACCTTAAAGTTTCATATTTTGACCTTAAAGTTTTGGGACAGACCGACAGAATGACAGACAGACAGGCCAAAATCAATATACACCCTCTTCTTCGAAGAAGGGGGCATAAAAATAAAAAATAAAACTGGATTTTTGTTATAAACAAATTATTTGTAAAAAAATAATTGTATATAGACAGTCTCAAGCCTGTGGGATGTGTGTGGAGTCCAAAACTATTTCAAAATTATGCTTTATAGATCTTTAGTTTATACAGTATGATGCAAATAATAAATAACTGACAACTGTACTTAGGTGATTTAAAAGCTTGAATGACAACAACTCATGCAGAAAACAACAGATGTGTTTGTCAGAAACTCAATGCCCCCTACTGCACCGTTTTGAAATAAAATTTCCATATTTTGACTTAAAGTTCCATATTTTGACCTTAAAGTTCCATATTTTGACCTTAAAGTTTTGGGACAGAGAGACAGAATGACAGACAGACAGGCCAAAAACAATATACCCCCTCTTCTTCGAAGAAGGGGGCATAAAAAATACAACAGTGTTAAAATAATTCATTATTTCTTGTGTGATAAAATAACTGTATAATACAGTTAAAGATTATATTTGAAACAGACATATAAAATACATTCAAACATGGAACCCACACGTTTGAATCCATTGTGGCATAATTACAAGAGGGATAAATCGCCCTAGGTTGCTTATCTTAAAAACAAAACTGACATGTGCAGATTGTGTGATGTTTTGTGAAATGATTGTGATTTTATCTAGGTTTTTTACTTTGTAATTTAACATTTTTCATATTAGATGAGACAGTATTGGAACAAATAATCTGACATTTGATCTTAAAGGGAAGGTTTTGAAGTTAATATTTGACATTGTGATTGTATTTAAGTAGGTAAATTAGAATGCTGCATTATTTTTTTGGATGGCGTTCAAATTTACTTTGAACGGTTATTATGAGTCATATTTTGTTAAAATGTTGTCTACAATATACAAAATGTATATCCATTAAACCTTACATATTTTATTGTAGTATTATTTAAAGACCTTATTCTGTATCAATTGTCAATGCTATTCTGGGACAGCTCATGGATCTGTCTAAAATTCCCAAAAGCTCCACATAAAAATGTAAAATTAATTAAAACATTTTTTATTGGTGTTAAAGATAATGATTACAATTATGACATTTTATTACTGCAATGGGAAAAACTGTACTACTTACTAGATATCTGGATAGTCACGTAACTGCCGCCCACCTCTTGTCCATTGCTGTAAGCAGAAAAACAGTTCCATTGATCTCCATCCTGGGCACGAGTCAGGTCTTTGATGATGCAGGTATACTCCCTGGATCTGCAGCTGCACACCATGTAGCTGGGTAGAGGAAGAGATGGGTCATAGTTGCACTGGTCAGTGCCCCTAATCACTGTGATCAGTAGGGTTGCATCTGTTGCTGCACCAAAGCTTTTCCTTTTCCAGGTGACATAATCCCCAACAGATGACTGCAGAGTGCATTTGAGCTGCAGTGAAGAGTTCTCAGCCTGATATGTGGAATTGGAAGTCAGCGTAACCTGGCCATAGGCAACTGAAAATGTTAAATACAAATTTATTATAAAACAGACACATGGAACTGACATGACCTAATGCTCACACATTAGCCATAAGTGTACATGTGAGCTGCATTGAAAAGTTCTAAGCCCAGACAGTGGAGTTTGGGGTCAGGAATGTATGACCATCCTCACTGCAACAGATTAACAAATTACTAGTTTACTCGAGGAAATAAACAAAAGAAATATGTGCAAGGGCACATAAACAGTTGTCCCAGTGAGTCTGCAATACTTAAAAGATGTTAGTAACAGACTAAACAAGTATGCCATAGTAACAAAGAAACATACATCAATTTTTTTTCAGTTAAAAATTGGACAAAATCTCAATTGATTTCTCTTAATTCATTTGTCTTATTTGATCTTCAATTGTGACACTGACCTTCAACCTATGGATATGGTTTTGTATTGTGATTGTATAAAAGGAACAAAGCGTTGTGTCTAGTTCTGAATCTATTTAACTCTCAATGTATCAAAAACAACATACTCACAGATATGACGTAAACGTCACGTGACGTTCCGCGCAATGGCGCGAGAGCGTCTTAACATGTACAAATTTCCAACATACTCCGGCCGCAAAATGTGAATAAACACATAGAAATACAACAATATGCACATAAAATATCGAAGCATTAAACAAATAATTTTTCAAATTCAACATTAATATTAAATCAGGGACGAAAATGAATTTTAAACAAAACATTCTTAGCACGATTATTGTCTTTCGCTACAACATTTATCAGTCAATTTATGGCACTGTGTTGTCTCCGACCTCCAAAGGATATAGTTGGGTAATTGGGCGATTCGTAATACCCCGCCAGTCCGTTTGTTTGCGGCTCGTACACGTCCGTCGTTGCCTTGGATGAGCGCCTCAGCCCTTGCCAATTTCCATCGTAACCGTGGACCTTCATCGTACTCCATGACGATGTCGCCGACTTTAATCGTCTGCTCATTACTCCCGGAAATCCGCTGGTTTTCGCTTAAAGCTGTGAGGTATTCCCTTCTCCATCTGCAGCGGAAATCGTCGATTAGTTTTTGCTGCATTCGGGCTCGTTTGGAAATGTTCTCTCTGGTGATGATATTTTGAGGATCCAAATCCACGTCACGCCTGTGGGGTAGCATTGTGATTCCGTAACCGGAAACAAGATGAGAAGGGGTCAGCGGCTGCAAGTCACTCTGCGCGGTGCTGATGTAGGTCAGAGGTCGATCATTTATTACAGCTTCTATTTCCGTGATCACAGTCGATAATGTATGGTAGTCAACGTAAGAGCGTCCTAGCACTTTCTTGATAGACCTTTTCGTTAACCCAATCAAACGCTTCCACCAGCCTCCATACCATAGAGCACGTTTGATGATGAAGTGCCACTCTCTTCCTCTGCTGCTAAGTTCCATATAGATTCTCTCGGACGCGAAAAGTTTCTTAATTTGGTTCGCTGCACCTACAAATGTTGTTCCATTGTATGAAATCATCATCCGCGGTACTGAGCGTCGACTACAGAATCTGCGATAGGCTTGTAAGAACGTCTCTGTGGACAGATGTACTGCATGGGTGGAAGCACATTTACAGGCCAATGTATGCCTTCGTGTCCTGACCGTCTGTACCACGTACCTGTAACGCTCCGGAAAAGTCAACACCAGTCACAGTGAATGGGTCCGCTTCTTCCACTCTCACGGCGGGTAACGGTGGTGGATCCGGTGCAGAGTATGGCTTACATACAACTCTTCTACATGGCACGCATTTCTTAAGCACATGCTGTACACATTGTCTAATTGCAGGAATCCAGTATTTCTGACGTATCAAAAGGAAGAATTGAAACTCCAGAAGCTGCAGCAGTATTGCAGTTTTATCATACACACCTTTGTGGTCCTTTATTTATGGCAAGGAACCAATTGCCAAAACGGTACAGTACGGCACAAAACGAAACAACATATACACATAGTAGAATAAAGCTGGGGTCACCGCCTTGGAACGGTCAATGCTAAGCATAAAGTCACTGTCTAGTTTGGACCAGAATGTAGAATTCTTTCATGAGCGTCCATCACCACTAGTTGAGTGAATGTTAATGTCTCTGTGGTAATAGATACGGAAACTTCACAGTCTCTGTAACCGGGGAATTATGTATACGTCCTCCACATCGCAGTAAGCCCCTATCATCGATTAACAATTTCAGTTGTTTCACCAGTGTCGCTCGTGAATGGCCATCTCAAAGACATTGAATTTCTTCTTTATATGAAGAGAGTTGAACACTCGATATCCATACTTTCTCTGCATCAAGTAGCTCAGATGCTGTCAATGATCTAGACTGTGATAGGCTTTTGTTCTTGCATTTCTTGATAAATCGTAATACATATGCAGTCACGCGCAGTAACTGCTGTAAATTACCGCATTTCGCCATGCAGATCACCGATTGAATTCCATGAACTTCCTGTTGATCTGGTTCAATAACCGCTTTCATTGATGGATGGCAACATGTTTCTGCGACACAGACAGCTGTGTTCTTGGGTTCCCATTGGACAACTTCCGGGATCCGTACGACTGACGGTTACATTATAATTCGTTGGTAATGGTGGGTTGTCTTTTTTCCACGGCAGTTTCACACTATATTGGTTATCATTGTACAATATGCGGGTATCCATATATGTCTGAAGTTCTTTCGATCGGAAGTCACCTCCGCTTCCGGCGTGATGCCTATGGACTCTAATTTCCAAAATCGCTCGATGTCAACGGTGTTCAAAGTTGACGCCACAAAGTTCAGCATACAGTGTATTGTCCCTGCGTTTGTATTTAACAACGGGCCAGAAAGAAGATATCCAAGTTTTGATAGTACTGCCGTAGGTCCGTTGCCTCTAACAACGTAGTTCTGAACTATCTTCCAGTAAGCATCTGCACCAATCAGCATGGCAATATCAAACGTCTCATGAGCAGTAACTGGGTGTTCTAATTTTAAACCTCGAAGGTACGATAGGGACGTGATGTTTTTCTGTAAGTTCTGAAGCGGGATGGCTATAGTGGGCGTACTTCGGACGTCAATCGGGATCCGCTCCTTCCGGTCAGTGATAACGTGCACTATGGCGGTTTTCATTATCTGCCTATTTTGAGATGAATGACCAAATGATGCCAAGTAGATTGTCTCTGTACCAGTCTCTTTAACATTCAATTCATTTGCAAGTTTCTCTGTGATAAAAGATCTCTGAGCACCTTCATCGAACAAGATATTTGCTTCAATAATACAGTTGTCGGAACTTACTTTGCCAACGGCGGTCTTCAGGAGAACATTAGATCTTGCCTGTGTGGAAGAATGCAGAATCGTATGTCCCGTAGCGCTGCCTTGGAATGGAGAGGCATCGGGATTCAGGGAAGAACTCGTATTCCTCTGCTCACAGATGGCGGTATGATGTTTTGGCTGACAGTTGCGACATCTGTTGTGGGATTTACACTGTGATACTTGGTGTGAGTTTGACAGACAGTTGAAACACAATGTCTTCTGTTTAACAATTTGAACCCTGTCGTTGGTTGTCTTGTTACAATTTGTTGCAAAATGTTCTCTTATCGCAGAAATGACAGGTCACCTTCCGACGTTTAATGTCTTCGTTTGATCTTGACGGTTTGAGTTTTTTCCTAGGACATCTACTTCCGGTATGGAATGACGCAGTAGGCATATGTGAGCCGTAAACCGGAATTTCTTGTGTCGCCTTCTCGCATGATGGCAATCTCTTTCTCGATGGCACATCTGAGGTCGGGAAGCTTCCAGCGATTGGTTCCATGATCACGTGCCATACTTTGACGTACTTCGGACGGTAACTTGTCTCTTATGATAGGCACCAACTGATTCCCATATGTCTCTTGGCACTCTTCAAGTGATTTTAATCATCTTATGCTGGTCTCTAGTCTATCATAAAATGCTTGAAGACTATCAGAAGTGTTCTTTGGTGGATATAATTGGATCAGCGATTGAATTCTCTGGATAAAAGGCGACGATGACCGTCGCGCATCGCAATGAGCTTGTTCAGCTGCATATTTCGACTCTTGACTAGTTTGTCAGGGCACCAAAATGTATTGTGATCGTATAAAAGGAAGAAAGCCTTGTGTCTAGTTCTGAATCTATTTAACTCTCAATGTATCAAAAACAACATACTCACAGATATAACGTTAACGTCACGTGACGTTCCGCGCAATGGCGCGAAAGCGTCTTAACATGTACAAATTCCCAACAGGTTCCTACGTGTACCACTCTATCTGAGAAGGTGTGTAAATTAATTTTTCTTTAACATTCCTAGTTAAGCTCAGGAATATTTTTTGGCCTATGAACTTAAATTATGACATTGACATATCATCCTCGTCCTTGTGTGTAACAATCTGTCAAAGAATGCCTCTTATTTCTGCCAAGTAATATCAAAATCTATACATGCTAGACCAAGTAACAACCAGAACAAACTGTAGCAGGTTAGATTCTTATATTTGTCGACACAAACTATGACCTTCACTGTGACTTTGATCACCTACATGTATGGTAGGGCTTTCTTTATTCTGCACGGGCGTACTTTGTCCAGGGTTTTCCATGGAAATCCGTGGAAAATATGAGGCTGGAGTATTCGGACTAAGTTTCCAGCCTTTTCCAGCGTCAATATTTTAAAAAAGGGTGGAAAAATGTCCATGGTATGTGGAAATAGCCTGGAATAGTTTCCATGGTTTTCCAGGTTCCCTGGAATTTTTACCATGGAACAATTTCCAGCCTGCATGGAAAAACCCTGGACCATTTTCCAGGGTTTTCCAGCCAGCATGGAATAAATACCGTCCGAATCCTCCATGTAATCTGGAAAACCATGGAAAAACATGGAAAATGTTTCAGGGTTTTTCCATGCTTAATATTCCATGGATGCCTGGTATAACATGGAAAATTGTCCAGCGTATACCATGTTCACTGGAAAGGAAAAAAGAAATTCCTGGTCTAAAAACAATATTCATGTATTAGATGAATAAATTACTCACAGCTTAAATAAATCATAATTTAAGGTAAGATTAAAACAAAAAAAAACTCAACATAAACTCAACATAATGCCTTAGTTTCTAAGATGTATTATTTTGTTCACAATTCATCAAAAAATAATATCAGATTATGAAATGTGTTGAATTTATTTAACAAATTATTCAAATCAAACAAGTATTGTTTAATACATGCTTACAAAGCCTCTAGGTCCATTATCAAAAATCAGGCCCTTACATAACAGAACAGGCACTACTTTAAAAGTTGAAAAGTATAATTCAACCTTCACAAAATGTATTCAAAGTAACACAATACAATCAAGTCAAGTAATATACAGTAACAATACACGAACACTGTACAAACTATATACAAGAAACAAAATGAAAAATCTAAGTTATTTTAGCTGCTTCATGTATGTCACAATACATGTAGCTGCCCATGAGCACCAGGGTACTGTTTTTCTCAGCTACTTTCACTTAAATGCAATGTATGTACTTAATTTTATAAATATGTTCATAAAATTTAATTGTTCAACGAAATTCAGAACATTATAATGAATGTATTACTTTCCAAGTGACAATTTAAAATATACTTGCAAGTCTAAAACTTGTGTAGGAAGCTTAGTAAAACAGTACCCAGGTGGGATAAAATTACAGTTTTTTTAAAACTTTTTTGTTAATTAGCTGGGCTTCAGTAGGTCGTGGATCTTTTATAGAACTTGTACTGGTGTTATCCTGTACGGCTCCTGCATGATCTCTGAAAGAAAAACAAAGCAAACAATATTACAAGAAAGTCTAAAGTTGTTTACATTCATCTTTAAAAATTAATGTGCAGCAATCATGCGATTTAATATCTATATTTTAATGCTCATTCATATTTTAATCTATTTTACTTTTATTTTTAGATATTTCATATCACTACTCAATTCGGTACATCTGATTTTTTTTTTTTTAGCGAACATTTATGATCTTAAGTAGTTAACAATTACTTCTTTTCAATTTACTGAAAATTCTCTTAAAGTTTGCAAACGGGCTTTAATCTACTTGCAAAAAGGCAACCACACAGGAAAACTGAGAATTTCAAGTGAATAAATTGGTGATTTAAAATATATTTTTATATGACTCTCTTTTATTTTGAAATTTATATTGTTATGTTTTCTTAAATGCGCGAACACAGGGTACACTGGTATGTATCTGAAAACTCAAACATATAGGAATTTTATATTCAGATATTGCTATATGAAAGTTATGCTAATTCGCTTAAATTCAAATAATAATAACCTGTAATTGAAACTAGACCAATATTGGATACCAAAAAGACAAAATACTTTCAGGTGATTAACACTAAATTACTTATATGAGCCCGGGGCATAACAATATTTACCATAAATTTTGACCAGTGAATTTGTGGCCCTGTAAGTCCCCTTGGTAAACGCGCCTTTAGAGCCGCTTTGCTGTCTTGGGTTATTTCCCTGCCAAACTCTGCAGTATCTTCCATCAACTGGTCAACTACAGTTAAAGAACATGATGAAAATGTTTAGGGAACATAATTAAAGTATTGTTTTAAATATAGTTGTAAAATGGTCTTATAAAAGAACTTCAAACGAAGTGAATACATCGCAAAGCATAGCATAACTTAATTTGTTGGTATGAATAGTACAAATTTATTATTGCTAAAATTAGAATGATAAGTAATTCAATTGGTATGAAAATGCACAGTGAAACCTAAAACCAATGCTATTGTTTAAATTTATTTATTCATAGACATTAACATCATTAATGAGCATTGAGTGCTCATCATGCACAGCACAAAACTCCCTTAGCCTCAGTTCCCTAGCCATGCATGATAAACTTCCAATACTTCATTCAACCTTATTCTGAATTTCTACACATAGGTCTTATTACTTCCTTTATCAAGCTGCAAACTGCACTTAGTGAAAATTCATTTGACAGCTGCTTTTAAACTAATATTTGCTATACTATTACCTCAAATAAAACATAAAAAAGGTCTACAATGATGACATAAGAAGCATAAATTTAAAGGAGTATTTAGAAATAATGAAAAAGCACAAACCTTCAGTTGTTGTTCTATTCCTAGACAGACTGCTGAAATCATCACTCTTTAACAACACTTCATGTCACTTTCCAAATGATATCAATACTTTATTGTTTTAAGAAATTGTTGGTAATGGAAAAACTCATTAACTCTACTGTTAGAGAAATCACTACCGTTACTGTTACTGATACAACAACTACAACTGCTACTACAACAACAACAACTACTACTACTACTACTACAACTTCTACTACTGCTACAACTTCTACAACTACTACTACTACTGCTGCTTTAACTGCTACTACTAATACTTCTACTACTACTACTACCATTACCACTTCTTCAACTACTGGTACTCCTACTTCTTCTGTTGCTCCACCTTCTGCTGCTGCTGCTACTGCTGCTGCTACTACTACCACTACTACATACTGCTGTTGAACAGGAGAAGTTTTAAACATTATATAAAGTTTACAATGGACTTTATTTATTCAAAACAGGGCAATAATTTCAAGGTATTTTCTATAATATTTCTTTCTTCCTTTTTTATGATAAGTTTTCATCTATGAAAACTACCCATTATTATTCTATTCCTCTCCAAATAACTATATTATTTTATCCTCTGAAAAAGACTAAGTCTTTTCCATGGTCACCTGGTGATGTTTAAGTACTTTCCAGGCTTAAAAATTTCTATGTTCAACATTCCATGATATCTGGAAATATTGTCCATGGTTATCCAGCCTTATACCAGCATTTTCCATCTTATTTACATCCTAGGCTGGAAAAGGATGGAAAAAAAGTCCATGTTTCATGGAAAAAATACCACATTTCAAGAAGGAACTCCTAGAAATTGTTTCAATTTCCAGGGTTTTCCATGGAATTCCATGTTATACCAGGGATTTCCAGCATAACATCCATGGTGACCCTGGACAATTTACACCCGGGTGTAGCCAAATAAAGGCAACAACAACTCAAGACTATTTCTTTTAATTCATACAATCAAACTTACCCCTAGAATTATCATCTCCCTATAAGTACATCACATGAAAGGTATACCCGAATTGGTGTTCATATGCTTTTTTTATATCCCCACTATAAGATTGGAGGGGAGCATTTAGATTTGCATTTGTGGGTCCATCCTGCCTATTGCAGGCTATCAACAAGGAATTGATTAAACTATAGGAAAAATATCAGTTTAAGAATTTTAGTCAGAATATATCGGAGTTTCAAGCAATTTTTCAGTCAAAATTTACGAGTCCCATGACAGATATAGTCTTTTTTTATATTAAGACTACTCTCTAATGATTTTTTTTACCTTGCAAACATTCATAAATCATGGGGTCAAATTTGTTACAGAAACACTATACTCCTTAAAAGCACGCACACTGTCATTGAATAATCAAACATCAGGCCTTTCCCCAGGATTTTGTTATGGCACAAGCGAAGAGATCTTTGGCAGGCAATGCAATCCCCATTGTGTCCTATATTAATTTCTACATAACAAGTACATAATGATACATTAAAGTACAGGTGTACCCCAGATTTGGAAATTCAAGCTAATGGTTATCCAAGATTTTGAAATTCAGGCACAGAGCCTGAATTGTGCTAAAACGGCTTTTTCCTACTTTTTCTGGAAAAAGTACCAATGTTACAGTAAAATTGGGAAATTCCAACTGACAAATTGTAAAAATTTGGAAAAATTCATGTTGCTAAATCATTAGTATAATGATGACATTTAGCGACTGCATGAATACCATAATTGCAAATATATTAGCAAAAATTACTTTGATTTCACTTAAAATTCTGATAAATACATAACCATGGTATGAAACTGTCAGTTTGTAGTCCTATTCCATAACACTTTTATTATGTTTGTGTAAAGTGTATTATATCATATTTCTAAATCTTCTATTAATGCATTTTACTCTTCTTAAATCTTAAATAGACTTTAAAATCAAGAACATGATTACGTTGAAGTACAACATAATATGGGTCACGGAAATATGTGAAAGTTTGCAAAGAAATCTTTACCTCCTTATATTTAAATCCTGTCTTAATCTGATACATTTTAACTGCAACCAAGCCATCTTCTCTCTGCAGTCATTGTTTCTAAATTATGAAGGGAGTCTTTTAATAAAGGTGTCAAAACAAGCTCTACCTTGATAATCTTGGCATTGTCCAAATTTTACACTTACCTCCTATGGGTTTTTCATATTTTATATGCATTTCTTTTGAAAATAGTTTTTGTATTTGATATTTCATATATGATGAAATTTCATCAATACTCTTTATTCAACTACCATAACTCTGATTAACATGTGTCACGGCTTTTTTCAAAAAGCTCCCTCATTACAAGCCATATACGTTACATGTTGGTATTTTTAAAAACGTTATAAGTTGCTGCATTGTGTGATGTACAGTTTATTTGCATCATAACTTTGCATAAGCTCAAAGAAGGTGGGTTTTTTGTCATTTTTTAAATATTTTAACCACCATCAATCTGATTAACATATGTCTCGGCTTTTTTTTCAAATGGCTTGGTCAATCCAAGCTCTGTACTATTCATGTTGTTATTTTTTACAAACGTTACTATTCAATGTATTGTGTGGTTCACATTTAATTTGCATTATTTACAAAGTCATAATTTTGTATAAGCTCAAAGACAATTTTAGTCATTTTTAGTTGTTTGCTTGCGAACAACTAAGGTTAATAGCAAGTTTTGCAATCCAGATTTCTTAGTGATCCAAAACCTGATAACTGCCGCATCCGCGCCGAGAAAGAGTTCACAGCGCGGGTTCAGTTCTTGAACTACAATCATTTACAAATTGACACATTATATGAATATCGTGTTAAATGGAATAATTTTGAAAGGACCGTATATAGAAAAAGGAAAAAAACTATAAGTGTCGCGGAAGAGTATGTTTATGAATGATTAAAATAGTCCACTATGTGCTATGTCAGTCACGTAGTATTTTTGCGTAGCACAGGTCATTCAAAATCTGAGGCTATTAATAGATCACGGGTAAATAAAACTACTGTTTGCGTCATGAAAATAGTCCACTATGTGTTACGTTAAAATCGCATAACACAGCTCTTCTTAATGGTCGCAGGTGCAGTTCAGCCAATACATGCATTTGCGAAGACGGCAGCAGGACCTGTAAATGAAATACACACACGCACATGCGAAGCACATCAGCTGAGGCTTTTTATAAGCAACCTTAATAACAGCTGATGCCTTATCAGATCAACGGGAGAAAAATGGATAAACCCAATACCATTTTACTAAGTGATAAATAGGACCATTATTGCATTATGTAAAGCAAAAAAAGTAATAAAAGAAAAATGTTTTATTTTAATATGCATATAAATTCCATTTCATTATTGTTTCATAATGATACGTAATACACTGTTAATTGAGAAAAATTGTGACAAACAGAAATAATTTATCCATATAAGCTTAAACTCATAACACACATTTCATGCCGTGAATATGCGGCTTACAAGTGACAAAAACAACAACAATTTAAACTTTTTTATAAATTAAATTATTAAACAAGGCTTGTCACCAGAGGATGACATATGCCCCCTTTTTTCCACATTTTTCTAAACCTTAACGCAAAGTGTTTTTCCACATTTTCGAAACCTAAACGCAAAGTGTGACGGAATTTCAGACAGACAGACGGATGGACGGACAGACGGACAGTGCAATCACTATATGCCCACCTTCGGGGGCATAAACACATATTTTCTCTAACTTTATTTCAAAGTCAGGATATTATATGTTAGCGTTTCCGATCGTTTTTCAGCTAGTGTTTAAAGTTCTTTTTTTTCTAAAGGGCGATTGTCAAAAAAATGTGTCAGTAAATAGCACTCGGTACCTACTCACATGCGTAATCGCCATACACGCCCCATGGGGTAGTAGACAATCCACTGATAAGAGATAGCATGACGTGCATATCGAACACCTTTTAACTGTAAACAGTAGTTACTTATGAAAAGTTAACAGCAAATTGTGAGCAATTGAATCTTATGGCGAGTAAGTTGCGAAAAAAATAACCTTTAAAAACTTAACGCGGTAGCAATTTAATTCCAGTACATGTATATTTCATCATGTCCATTTATAAAACTGATTAAACCAGTTTTTCTATAGCCACGTGATATAATATTTGCTGCTTCAAATCCCTTCGTACGCATCTATACGGTACACCATTCCCTATCCATGTACACCATGTAAAACCCGTGTTTATCGAGGATTGAAGGCAAACTGTTGTATCTGTTTAGTATCATGAGATACGACAGTAAACAGTACACTTAACACTCAACCTGCATTCGCAAAGAGAAAGAGTCCACTAGGTGGTGCTACGTTTCCTTTGTTTACTTCAGTAAAAGGTCAACTCTTAATATAATTCCATTCATAAGGCAGCGGCTATGTAAAATTTCATTGGGTGGTTATAAATAGAATTCTACAAAGGCTTTACAGAAGTTTTTGCGAATAAAACATCTCGCGGAAGTGTATATTTCTGCATAATAAAAAATACGACGTCATAGTCACGTGGTAGGTGTTTGGGTGTTTAGGGAAATTTTTCATCACGTGGTATTTTTTCGCGGGTGTTTTAGCGTCTTTATTTCGTCACGTGATCATAAGATGTTCTCCGTAAAAATAGCAATGATAGCATGAAATTATTAAGTTATTAAAAAATTCAAGACTGTATTTTTATCAAAATGATTTTCGATTTATAATTTCTTAATTATATTGAGTTCAACACAAACAAAAAAAGAACTTAAATGACCTCACATGGCTTTGTATGAGTTTATTTCGTCACCATTAAAATATATGACATGTTTATATTTGATTAACATGCAGTTTTCATTCGACACATTCAATCACACTTTCATAGCCTCGTCATGCGAAAATGGGTCTTATGGCGTTTCGGCCAGCGTGGCTCAAGCCCAGCCTGTGCAAATGGGCAGTCTGGTCAGAGGCGACACTGTCTGCTATATAATCAGGCAAGGTTTAATGGTCGCATTATGCTTCTCCTGACCAGACTGCGAGATGCGCAGGCTGGGCTTTATATAGCTATGCTCGCCGCATATGTCATAAGACCCATTTTCACATGATGCGGGTCTTTAAAAATCTCATTGCGTATTGTAAATGGCAGATTTAAGCACAATGTTTTTCAATACAAAATTGAATTCAAACTGTGTTATTTATAGAAAACTGGCAAATAAGGGTAGCCTATTCAGGCGTTCAGGAACGATTTCCAGACGGGCTGACGGAGTAAGGCAATCATTTGTGGATAGATAATTAAAGGATTCAGGAACGATTTCCAGACGGGCTGACCGAGTACGGCAAACATTTGTGGTTAGATAATTAAACGATTTCTCTCTTATCGTGACACTATACTCTTTAGGTAGTTGTTTTGTTTTCTCATCTTGAAAGCAAAACCATGTAATCAAGGTTTATCGATAGACCATTATGTCTTCCCCTGACAATTACAGACCCTGAAATTCACGAGATGGATTTTAACGCGTAATTGTAACTTGGCCACAATTTGTGTCTATGTGTCGTTTGAACATGCAGAGAGTACCAGTATTCAGGAATTTCTTACACTGAACAATTGTTCATCCTTAAAGATGTGCACAGACACAGGGATGTGGCCAAAGTTATTTCGAATCAGCCAAATTAATATAATCGAACGTATTCATTCGGGTCCTCTGGCAATATGTAGAGGTCATTTAAGGTGAAAAGCAGCTACCTCGAAAAAGTGCATTAAGTGTTCTATACCGATGTTAAGGTCAGAGACTGGTTGACACCTTGTGGACTGCTAGGGTAATAAGTAATGCATTAAAAACAAAGTACGATCGAGTCAACAGTGCTGTCTTTATTAGTTACCTAATTTGTTATTTAAAAGTATTGCTCGCAGATTTATTGTTTTTATTTATTTTCATCAATTATCTTCTTGTATATTTTGAATTTTTATATGGTTTCAAAAAAATAAAGTTTTGTAAAGTGAATTTCCGTCATGAAATTATATTCTTAGTGTGATTGGTTTTGATATTCCAAAAATATTCATTTAAAATGATGGTGATTGCAAATTTTATTTTATATTAACTGGTTCTCATTATACAATTTTCATAATATTTTCCATGCTTTCAGAACGTCTAACAAGAGATGTGTTTGTCAGAAACACAATGCCCCCTACTGCGCCGCTTTGAAANGATACACATGCATGCCAAATATCAAGTTGCTATCTTCAATATTGCAAAAGTTATGACCAACGTTAAAGTTTTCGGACAGACGCAAAGACTGACGGACGGACTGACAGTTCAACTGCTATATGCCACCCTACCGGGGGCATACAAAGGGACATGTTGTTATTTTGTCAAAGTTATCTCTATAACATCAATAGGATGATAAACAGTGCACACACATCTCACACTGTGCGTTAAGACACACTCGTTATTAATTTGAATGGGTTGTGTATATTTTAAACTTGCGATTTAAAAAGGGATAACTTAATTTTGAAAAACGAGTTGCGTCTAAGGTTGTGCAATAGCGAACAACTTCAGTGCCTTCAGCGCTTTGATGTTATTTTTTAACCACAGTGTGATCAACATATGTTGCGGCTTTTTTCAAAAGACTCAGTCGTTACTTGCCCTATATTAATGGTCAATACTTGCCCTATATGAATCATGTTGGTATCTTTACAAATGCAGGGTTTTTTCAAGCCATTTTGGATAAAAGGAGTCTGGTCAAATTGGGATTTTTTTAATCAATAAAATTTGGGAATTTTTTATTGACAAAATTGACCAAATTGGGATTTTTTTTATGAACAAATATTGACACATCAGGCCACTAATTAAAATTAGGAAAACAAAATCATATATATTATAGTCATATACTTTGTTAGATGTTTATGAAATAAATTTGAGATATAATAATCATTAGACCCGTCTTTCTATTTAAAAAAAAAATGGAAATTGGGATTTTTTTTTACAATTTCTGTTTGGGATTGGGTCCGTTTGCTTTGGGATCGGGTCCATTTTACCGTATTTTTTAAGAAGCAGAAAAACCCCTGAAATGTTACATTTCAATGCATTGTGTGGTGCACATTTACATGTAATATGCATTATTTGCAAAGGAATAATTGTATAAGCTCAACGACGATACAATTTTGGTCATTTTTTTTATTTTTTAATGAATATCAGTGTGATCAACATATGTCGCGGCTTTTTTCAAAAGACTCGGTCAATACTAGCCCTAGATTAATCATGTTTGTATCTTTACAAATGTTTCTTTCCAATGCATTGTGTGGTGCACATTTAATTTGCATTATTTGCAAAGTTTTAGGTTTGTATTAGCTCAAAGACGATACAATTTTAGTCATTTTTTGTTTAACCACTATCAGTGTGATTACCGAGCATTATTTACCGAGCATTTAGAAAAAAGCCACCACACATGTTGTGTGGTGGCTTTTTTCTAAATGCTCGGTAAATACTAGCCCTATATTAATCACGTTGGTATCTTTACAAATTTTACATTTCAATTCATTGTGTGGTGCACATTTAATATGCATTATTTGCAACGTTCTTGCTTTGTATTAGCTCAAAGACAATATAATTTTAGTAATGTTTTTATTTTTTAAACACCATCAGTGTGATTAACATTATGTCTCAGCTTGTTTTGAAAGGCTCAGTGAATACAAGCTCTATACTTAACATATTGGTATTTTTACAAATGTAACATTTCAATGCATTGTGTGGTGCCCATTTCATTTGCTTTATATGAATAGTCATAGCTTTGTTGTAGCATGAAAATGAAAATTTTAGTCATTTTGTTAAAATGTTTAACCACCTTCTGTCCCATTAACATATGTCACAGCTTTTTTCAAAAGGATATGTCAATACAAGCTCTATACTAACAAGGTATGTGTTTGTGAAACACAATGCACTTTGTCCCATTTTGAGCGATTTTGACCCATATATTTGAACTTTGACCTTGAAGGATGACCTTGAACTTTGACCACTCAAAATGTGCAGGTCCACGAGATACACCTGCATGCCAAATATCAAGTTGCTATCTTCAATATTGCAAAAGTTATGATTTTGACATATATATTTGAACTTGGACCTTCATAATAATCATCGTCATTACTTTCATCAATGTCAGCATGATGATTATCAGCGACAGCACAATATCACTACCATATTCATTATCACTATCGACATCCGCATCATTTCCATTATCATCATTACCGTCTTGATCATCATAACTGTGATAACCACATCAATTGAGAACGTGATCGCTCTAATTTCTTATAGACAATAAATCACAAATACAACCAAACATTACTCAAGATCATTATTACTGTGCCCCATACAGGTGATTAATATGGCCTTTAAATTAATTAAAATTGCATAATGTCCAAGTTTCTTCAATGCTTGGACTTACAGTTACTAAATTTGACATTATAATAAGGCCAGTTGCTAAGAATTACAAAAAAAGAACCGTGCATTGATTTCTGCAAAAAGAGTACCGTCGCCTATTAAAAATTATCAGCAAAATAAAGTTTTACTGACTCCTTATAGTAGATATTAAGCATATCGATGTTTAAGATATTTATTTTGCTGTATGCCGACGACATTGCCGTTTTTGCAAATTCGGCTGAATCATTACAGCGTGGTATTGATACATGTATATTGTACGATTATGATATAACAAGGAAACTGAAGATTAATGTTTCTTAAACAAAAGTTATGATATTTAGAAAAGGTGGTTCTATTCCAAATGACATTGCATTTTATTATAATGGCGAACCAATTGAAATAGTTAATAAATCATGTTATTTAGGTGTGTTTTTTACTACAGGAGTACCGCATAAAGTACTTTGGCCGGACAGGCACAAAAAGCCATTTTCACTATGAAAAAATACTTGTATAAATTTACCTATATACCGCCAAAACACAAGTTGAAACTTTTCGATAAGCTTGTATCGCCAATTTTAAACTATTGTTGTGAAATATGTTGTTATGCGAATGACTTATCAATTGAGACATTACATATGCGATTTTGCAAAAAAATTGCTTTGTGTGAAGAAAACTACTCAGAACGATTTTATATATGGCGAATTAGGCAGAGTATCTTTTAAAACTATACATATGTATAAGGCTATTCAATATTGGTTACGAATTCTTCAAACGAAAGAAAATAAGTATATTCTTCTTGTGTATAATTTATTAAAGAATGATTTAGAATTGCATCCCGATAAAACAAATTGGTGCTCCTTATTGAAGAACTTATTATGTTCGCTTGGTTTTGTTGATGCCTGTACATTTCAAGGTGTAGGTAATAATAAAATCTTTCTATATGTTGTTAAGCAGAGATAGATTGAATGACCAATGTATACAGAACTGGTACGCCAGATTAAAGCAGTCTAGTAGAGCTTCATTCTTCAACACAATTTTATCATTTAGATTTCAACCATATCTCGAATGTTTTAATATATGTAAGTTTTGTCAATCTTGTTTCTCGTTTTCGAGTCTGATCGCATAGATTGCATATTGAGGCTGGTCGATGGACCAGACCTTTGAGTACCCCAATAAGTGATAGAAAATGTGCAACATGCAAAACAATTTAGGATGAGTATCATTTTGTTATTGAATGTGAAATGTATACTGACATTAGCAAAAAAATATATTGGAAGAAAATATTGGTTTAGACCTAGCATGGCTAAATTTGTAGATCTTGTAAAGTCAGAAAATAAGAATATACTTAGAAACTAAGGAACCTATATTCATCAAGCATTTATTATTAGAAATGAGGTAATGTATAGAAATTGACACGGTATAAAATTAATACATTCTGTGTTTCTTGTGATACTGTAAAAACTAAATACTATGTGTTTCTTTGTACTTGAATTGTATATATTTCATGTTTTCTATGTGTTTCTGGTGAAACTGTAAATATGTCAGATGTATTATGTATGCCCATTGGTATATTACAGAAACCTTACGCAAACTATGTTTCTATGTTTGTTGGTTACTTTTACATACATTTTGTAATACGGTTAATAAATATGATATGGGGCCTTAATGCCGTTTTTACTGTTGAATATACCAGACTATGCTAGCGTTGCTATTTACAACTGTAAAGTATTGTAGTGAAATACAATTACCTGATTACATTTACATACATTTTGTATAACGATTAATAGATATGACATGATGCCTTAATACCCTTTGTATTATTAGATTTACCAGGCTATTATAACGTTGCTATGTACAACTTTAAAGTACAGTAGAGCAAAATAAATATAGGCATCTATACTACCTAAATTAGTTGATTAAAGAAACCTCTCAGATAAAAACATATTGTATTATAGTTTGAAATACACTGGTAAAATGCTTAGGATACGTTTCATAATTATCAATTATAACAATTGCATGTGTGTTTTAAAATATTGTTCTCAATGTGATCTTCTCCAAATGTTGGAAACATACAACTACAACTTTTGTTAAAACATTGTATTCTTGTCTACACTGATCGTCAATACGTGTATTATATATATGTCCTCGTGGGATTAAATGCCTTATTGAATTGAAAAAAAACTGTCTGTCTGATCAACATGAATGAACTATTTGTTTATCTATCGGACACTGTAATAATTGTACTTGTATACAAAACGTGCAGTTGCACACCAGATTAAATGTAAATAATAGCTCACTTACCTTGAAAAACTACTGCAAATCCTAAAAGATAGATATTCAAAACCATAGCTGTTATCTTAAAAGTAAAGGTTATCCCATGATGTGTCACACACGGTGTCACATTTCTTCTATCAGCAAACATGGCCATTATGTTCACTTCTATTCACTGCTGTGTGGTCGCATAATCGTTAATGCAAATTTTCAATGAAATATTGATGGTCCTATAATTTATATGTGCATACATTAGTTGTATAATGCAATGACACATTAATAATCGTATTATTTCATCTACGTACTCTTGTAACAGTACTCTTAAACGCAAAGTAAACAAAATTCCCACCAGGAAGTTATAATGTAGTTCGATAACTTCCTATTTCGTTTAACATGACCTCAATTACACCTATAGACTCCTGCATGTGAATTGTTTATTCACAAAATACAGTCAAGAAGTATACAAGTCCAGCGCACATAAAGACCACTAGTAAAACTTTGCGAACTCGAAATTTTACAAACTAAACTACCTATTTTCTATTTTATATGCATATTTAAGATGAAGTATGCGATAAAATGCGTCGTTGTGATAAATTTAAAAAATCACAAAAAACTGATTTATGTTCATAAATAGTTTTTCATTTCAAATTTCCGTTCTCAGTCGGTCGGTCGGTCGGTCGGTCGGCCGCTTATTCAATCTGTCGGTCGGTCAGTCCGTCCGTTCGTCAGTCAGTAAGTCAGTCAGTCAGTCAGACAGACTGTCCACGATTAAATTAAATACTGAGCATAAACACATATTATAATTAAGCGCAAGTTTCTTCAATTTATACGATGATGATGATGATGATGATGATGATGATGATGATGATGATGATGATGATGATGAAGATGATGATGATGATGATATTGCTGCTGCTGCTGCTGCTGCTGCTGATGATGATGATGATGATGATTATGATGATCTTTTCGTTTGAACAAACTTTTTACGAATTAATATGTGGTTAATTAATGAAAATTCGTATAAATGATAAGAAAGGTAAATTATTACTTCCGGAATCAAGGTATTCACATTTCGTTTCGGGCTATATTTTTTGTTTTTATTTTAAATGAAAATAAATATAAAATATTAATGGAAAATTAATAAAGTTGTACGCGACACGGTTTCTAGGGAAGATATAAGTTTATACACTATTAAATATGTTTAAGTATATATTGAAATGTATGTTTTTACTCGCAGCAACTGAATTGTCATGTATACGCATTTCTCGTAAGTAATCGGCAATAAAATAACCGTTACCATAGTAAACGATAACATAACATTTACGGTCATATATATTTTGAATGTTTTTTTTATAAAATTAAAATTGGTCAAATAATTTCCATTACACGTCTCCATTTTAAATCGAATAGTTTAAATCGTATACAAATTTTATTTTCCACTGCTATTAATTTGTTTGCGACTTTTTATTAATGAATAATGTATTATGCAACGTGTGATATTTTAATATATGTCTATCATTTTCAACTGATATCATGCTTAAAGATATAAGGCTTATCGGAATTAAATGTGAACAGTACGTCAGCTTTTAGTGGCTGCACACATACACTAGAAATTATTATGCCTATCACCGAAACGGAAATTTCATAAAATATTGCACTGTTAAAGATCTCTAAAGCAGCTGTGCCAGTTGATTATATTTTGAATGAAAATATAACATGCACACACTATGTTTTCACCAATGTATGTGAACTTATTTGATTCGATACTCGATACCGGTTATATGCCTAACGTGTGGCTTTATAGCACAATTTACGCTATTTACAAAAATAAAGGCAACACCATTTTCCTAACAACTATATTAATATAATAGTAGTAAGCCGTGTTTGCAGAGTGTTGACTTTGATTTTCAACGAGAGATTACAAAAATATTCAGAAGGCTTTGAAATTCTGATTGAGAGTCAAGGATAAAAAGTAGTTCATGCCCATACCATATATTTGTTGTATAATCTCTTATTGATAAAGTGCTCATTAATAGAAATAAAATGTACTGTGCCTACATAGATTTTACCCATGGCTCAAAACAGTCTGGAGCAATGGTATTTGGATAAAAATGTTGTCGACTTCTTTCACTCAAATTGATTTAACATCATTCACAATATGTACCATATTATCAAATCTTAACTCCGATTTGATCTAATCGTGCGGAATCGCCATAAGTAAAGGCAAAAATTGATTTCCAAACCTATTTTAAATATCATGTCTAAATAGGCTCGAGAGTCGGATCAAATCCGCGGGCGGCGGTAACGAGCTTCTAGCTTTATTATACGCTGATGTTACCATAACATTATCAAACCTACTTGCACAATTGCTTCAACGAATTTGATGAATACTGACCCAAATGGAAACGTAATGTTAACTTACTATTTGTGATCGCTTTTTGATAACGTTAATGAAACCAAATAATACTAGTATCTGGAGCAGGAATTATTGTACGATTTAAATTCTATATTGGCAACAATGAAAATTAAAATTGTTTATCAATATAATTTTCTTGATGGCATATTCTCAAGTGGAAGTTCATTCTATGCGCGTGTTAAATATGTGTAAATCAAGTTAAAAAGGTTTTGAATCTACTGATTGATCACACTACTGTACCAATATTAAAGTACGGGTGCAAACGATCGGATTGTAAAAACTTCAACTAGAACCCATTTACCAAGAATCTATGCGCAAAATTACTTATCGGGCAAAAGTACTCCATCTTACATGTTCTATTGTGAACTCTGAATAGATCGTCTCTTTGTTAATGTATACAGTAAAACAAAAGCTTTTGAAGTAGAATCTTGTTAAGTAACGAGGATAAATATTGAATGAAAATGTATAACATAGTTTCCAACGATATCTCAACAGACTTTATGTGGATCTCAAAAGTATAAAATGACACAGGTAACGTCCATTTATGACACACACACACACACACACTATGCCACACATAAACAATATGTATCAACAAGTTAAGTGTCTGCTGACTGATCAAAACTTTCAGCAGTGGTATGTAGAAATGAACCAACCCAACAAAGATATAATTGGTTACGCATTTTAAAAAACTTCTACTTGAAAACTACCTTACACTGTTACCAAGGTCTTCATGTGTATCTATTCCTAAGCTCCACACAGCTAATCATTACTTTCCAATTGGAACTGGAAGATGCAATTGCACACCAGAAAGAAACAGGTCTTGTAGTATTTACAGCATTTGCAATACATGTATAATTCAATATACATTTTATAGCATTTTGATTTCTATAGTGTGTAATATGTACAGGTGAACGTGTATGCTTTACCGAGTTTCGTATGAAAATGCTTTTTAAATTGATCTACTAAATGAAATTAATCACATAGTTTTTTATAGCTTTTTTATTTGTTTGTTAAAACTGTTTATAAAATAAAACAACAACAATACTACATTTTTCCACCTTATGTATAAACAATATTCTAACGTCAGGCAAAAATCGAAATTGAATGTCAACCAGATCCAGTGTAAAACTGAAAAATGCTTCCTAACTACATACCACACATACAAGCTTACTACATACCAACATACACATACAACTTTTAATAAGGCCATTAGACTCAATCTTTCGTTCCCTGCCACACATACAGTTAGTGTGAAGCATGCTTTTTTACGTTGTGTATATCAACATTAAAAATGATATACGGCTACTAGATCGTGCATATAAATGAATTAAATAATGTTTACAGACAATAGATGATGAACTTGTAACCCATGACTATGTCATTCATGGTTGCAGAGATTATCTTTATCAGTTTCATGAGATTTGTTTTTTTAAATCAAAACTCAGGTAGCGTAATAAGACTTAAATCTGAAAATCACCTTTATATAATGAAACATTCGCGAATGTTTGCTGCTAAATTTAATGATCTGCATCTTAAACAACGCAAATAAATATCTAACACTAATGTCTCAAAATGAGTTTGAAGAATTATAGTGCATAAGCGTATTTCTCTAAAAAATGCGGATTAATCATTTCTATCCACGTTTTCAGCGTTTATGTTTTTATTTGCGAAGAGAATCATCGCGAATATCTTTGCGTTTCATGTTAATTGTAACAAGAGACGTTTGCAACCGAAGGTGTTCTCATAAATGATGAAGATAATCATATGACATGCAATTAAACATAGACAGAGTTATATAAGCGTTCAATTGAAATTGCCGTTATTTTGCTGGAACATCTATACAAATGCAGTTTGCAAAACATGATGTGTTACAATCTGTTCAGTTATCAAAACCATTCGCAATCTAAAATAAGCACAATGCAACGAAGCTGTGTTCGCATCCATACACACTTTGTAAGCCTGTTACTTGCAATAAGCAAACGATAACAACGATGAACCTGACATACAAACAAAACACACAGTGGAAAGAAATCCATGTTAAATTACATATCCGATGGCTATTTGTAACAAATTAGAGAATACATTCTGATTAATTGTTTTCTTTTAATGCTAAGTTCTGCAATACATATTTACAAAAAAAAAAAAAAACGTTGTNAAAAAAAAAAAACGTTGTCAGTTGTGTGTTGATTTGGACAGGTAAATTGCATAAAGCAATAAAAAGAAATACGGTAATATAAAAGTATGTCAATACACGGTGTTTCAACGGTTTTAAGACATTAAACAAGTAATTGAAAACAATCATTGCGGGTGTACACCATGTATACACACTTTTATTTACTTGGGGCTATCCGATATGCAAGAGGTATTTCCCTTACGAAAATGTAATTTGATTAGTAATATCAACCGACTTTTCAATGTGCATCAGTTAAAACTGGTAAAATAGTAATGTTTGTTAAGTGGCCAGGTTTATATGTATATGTCCGACCAATCCGGTAAATATAAAGTGGAAATGAACGACAACAGAAAGAATCGAATAGGAAAGAAACAAATAGACGAGAACGAATAGATTGAAATTCATGCACAACCAACTTGGTGATTTGGCAATTTTCACATATGCAAAAGGAAACATAAAATTGAAATATGCTGGTAACATGACAATTCTAATAATTAGAGAAATTATCTTTAATTGCATTCCTTTAAATCGTTAATCGGTAATGTGAAATATTAAATATATATATACGTGTACCTGACGTCATTATGTCATGTAAAACGTGTTTGCGATCAATATTGCTCCAACTCCGCAAGATAGATCTTGTGTAACTGTCACCATCTTGTATTCACCTTCCAAATGGTGATCCGTCTATTGCACTGAGGCTGTATACGACGCGGGTTGAACTAGCGCCAAAGTTTCTGCCGAAATTGTGATATATAGAGCACTGTCAAAGTCTATTTGTTGTGCATTTTGTCCTGTAATCAAAAAGATTTACTTTTCCAATATTATTTTGCCACGTTATTGTCCACTTCTGAAAAAGAATTAACGGTGTTTACCAAACCATCCAAACCGAAAATGAAACTGGATTCATTACATTTTGCGATGTAAACATTAATATTTGTTGAGTTTGAGGAAGAGAATCGCGCAAACACAATGGCGTATTTATGCAATACAAAATATCATTGCCGATTGTAGTACTCGCTAAAAAAGACATATGATGACATCTTATGTATAAACATTGTTTTCCTTAAGTGAATGACTGTGTTTATTATTTTTAATAAAATTATATGATAGTTTTAAATATTGAAAGTTTGTCATAAATTTACATATTGTGCATTTTGGGGTATTATTACTATTTAATAGAACTAGAATTGAAAAGCTATTGCCAATCAATGATGTCCCCTACCGGCTCCACCATTGTCAGATTTTTTTATATTGTTTTTAAGTATTTGTTGCCATAGCAACCACAATTCTTGACGTAGGAAAAAAATGAAATGACGTGCATAATTTCCATATTAGCATCTGTCCATGTTTCAAGTTTCATGAAAAAATATGAAGAACGTTTAAAGTTATCGCAGGATCCAGAAAAGTGAACAATAATCCCCTCCGGTGAAACCGGTAGGGGAAATAAGAATCCTTATTTAGTATTATTTTTTTAATCATTGATGATTCTATGGTGAGGTTTTAGAATTTCTCATATGTGATGTGACCCATAATTTGTATTATTATTTAGTGAAATGCATGAGTGGTTTCATATGAAGTGAAAGCCTATAATTAACCAAAACAATACGAATGTAATTTTAATTGTGTTTTCAATAATGTTTTGTGTTGGAAGGTTTAAATGCAACATAGTTACTGTAATTACATGACATTTATTACGTTAGTTGGATGCACATGCAGATAAAATATGTTTTTGCAGAGGACAGTAGCCAAAAAGTACTAACACATGTTCGTGTAGTTAATAAGACACTAAGTTTAAAACATAAATTATAAAAAAGGCTGTGCTGGCATATTTGACATGGTGTCTACTTTAAGCTATCAGAAGGTCCTAGTTTGATGCCCACTGGCACTGAAAAGAGTTCTCAAGATCTCTGAAGGCACCTAGTATATTGGTTCTACCTAGGAAGTAGACTCGAGCTTCTCAATATGCCTCAGACTGATTATAGTTCGGCATCATGATGCATGATAAGATATTTCCTTTTCCACTCAAAAATGCCACTTCCAGTTCAATGGCTTCGAACAGTTTTGAGAATGACACTATTCCGCTGTCGAACGGTACCACATATAAGTAAAGTTATCTACTTTGCGTAATAAACATCTTATCCCGCTGTTATTATCGAGCTTCCTAATAATTTAAACATTTTCTCCGGCATTTGCAAATGGGAATTTCAATGCCATGGGCGCGGCCATATTGACAGTAGTTCATTCAAAATGGCGACCATTACACAAGAGGCAGAATTATGCAATACATCGTCTGCTGATCCAGAGTGATATTGCTCCTCCCATCGGATCTCCTCTCCTGTTAAAGTCCGATATTCGGCTGCCAAATCCAGTGCTTCCGCTTACGTAGACATTGAGCTCCATACAAGCTCCACGTTGTATCCGTGATTAAAAGTGAATCTTTGTGTTATTTTCAGTCATTACACGCTAATTATGTTTACACTTTCATAGAGGAATGACTGCACATTAAAGACGTTTTAATTTAGTTTTATTAATGTCCCCGTATTAAAAATTACGATAACTTCGTTCCACCAAGCAGAGCATCCGCTTAAGAGCTCTCCTAATTAAATTTCTAAAATAAAATAAAAAGCATCAACAGACAATTAAACACAGTTGAAAAAATAAAATATTCCTAGTCATATAATTTGACTTGTCCATAGATTAGAACTTTTAGTGTGTATCAGTAAATGCCTTAAATGGCTAGATTTTAACCACGGCAATGTAGAGCTTAATTATAATGACAATAACAAAAGAAAGAAATCTAGAGAAAACACGGTTTGTCCCGAAACCAGTGTCCGTTGGATCAAAAGGTTAGTGTTTCAACAACACACTGTATGTACAAGAACAGTCATTTTATAGTTGATATAAATGATCTACGTGTTGTAACAATATTAAAATGAAAACAAAAGTACAATTCCAAATTATACAATCATTGTGTGTGTGCAACGCTTTATTATTTTATAAATTCAACAAATAATAGATCATACACGATGATGTATTTTCAGTATGAGTTTATGCCATTAGTATTATGTTGATTCCATATTTATACTGTCCAATTTTTGAATCTGAGAAAAGAGTTGGACACATGTCATTTTGACCACCTTTCAACAAGTCCCTTTTAGTGTAATTATAGCGAAAGTCAGATTTGACACCATACCTATTAACAAACGTAAGAAATTTACATTCAAATAAGCAATTGTTTTAAATTGCAAATTTCATTTGAATAAAGAATTACCTGGCCAAATAGTTTTGTGAGTCAAAATAATCACAATTAATCAAAAACATGCCAGCACATCAATAATAGACCTTACATGTTTTACATGTCATGTGAAGTACCATTGACAAATTAACATTCACGTATCATCTGATCGACAAATCCGCCATCATATGATATGCGATGTACCATCGAAAACGTTGTTATTGAGTGTCATGTGACAAACCAACGACATCCATGTTACCACGTGCCATGCGACGTACCATCGACAAAGTCCATTTGACGTACCATTTATTTTATCATGTGCCATGTGGCGTACAACCTTCAACGCTGTCATCACTGTCCGTACCAAGTTCCGTCGATTGTGCAGTTAGCACGTACCATGCGATATATCATCGACAACCCTATAATCAAGTTATATACCATGTACCATCGACAATTCTGTTATCGCGCCCCATGCCATGTTCTAGTGAAAATGCCATCATCTCGGGCCATGCTATGCACATGCAACAACGCTATTATCACGTGCCATGACATGTTCAATCGAACACGCTGGTATCACTTGCCATGCGATGTTACATTGATAACACGGATATCACGTGTCATGTGACGTTACATCGGCAACGCTGCTATTACATGCCCTGCGACGCGTTTGAAGTCCATATAATTGTCAATTACAAAAATGACCAAAATAACATCAATGTCCATCTTCATTATAATAATGGTTCTCAAACATCGGTGAGTCAAAAAGCGAAGAGATCGTTTGGTCAATTACTGATTTGATGAACGTATTTGGCACTTTAATATAAACTTACTCGCAACACAACAATAACAATAATTTACCAATACTCTTAAGTCTTTATACTCTTTTAAGATTAGTAATAAGAGTAGCATTCATAATTTTATTAGCAAAATGATATAACATAATTGAAATAAACAATCCACGGCGCGATTTACCGAAGCAAACGAAAAAATAAATCCGATTAATTGCGCGATGCATCATCCAAATATTATCGGTCGAGTAATTGATAGTACGCTAGCGATCAGAAAATCTCTGGTTCGATGCCAACTCTGGGATCTTTCTATACATTTTCTCCAAAGATACAAAGAATTGGTTATACCGGTCTCTTTTTAACCCAGGAAAAATAACTCAAGCTTCTACATTCGCCTAAGAGTTTGGTTGAATTCAAGCTTTAAAAAATGTTTTAAGAAATAATAAAAATGTTTCTTGATGTATGGACCATTTAATAAAAAGTGGAAGTGTTAATTGAAAAGAATCAGTCCATCTATTTCTCATTTTGTAGTTATGAAACGTCATAGACAGCGTGATGTATGCACATTAGTTCTCTGTCGTAATTATTAAACGAGCTGATATACGGTCGATCCGGGCTTGAGTGGCGGAACCGTTCGGGAATGCGGTTAACAGTTCCATCAATCTCCAACCCTTAATCATGTTTGCTTGTTGCATCACACACGCACTCATGTGTTGAGATTGTGCTCATTGCATCCAATAAAAGACTTACGTACGCCAGTGTTGACCTCAGATTGATGGAAGTATAGTGCGAGTGTTAGTTGTTAAGGACACAAATAGTAGCGTGATTGTTGACGAATTTGCAGGTTGCAGAACAATGAGCTACATTTGTTTGGGGATCACATGGGGTGGCTTTGGGTAATTCGTCCATGTTTTGGGCCCGTTTCATATAGATCACTAGGACTACCTTAACTATATTTCGTAGAACCATAAAAAGGACTCCTTGTTAGTTGTATGTATAAAATAATTATTGCGTAACTAAACAAGACTATTGCCAAGCAATGATGTCCCCTACCGGCTCCACCATTGTCAGATTTTTTTTTGTATTTTTGTAGTATTTGTTGCCATAGCAACCACAATTCTTGACGTAGGAACAAAATGAAATTACGTGCATAATCTCCATATAGCCATCTGTCCATGTTTCAAGTTTCATGAAAAAAAATGAAGAACTTTTAAAGTTATCGCAGGATCCAGAAAAGTGTGACAGACAGACTGACAGACTGACGGACTGACGGACGGACGTTTCGCAAACCATAAGTCCCCTCCGGTTAAACCGGTAGGGGACAATAAAACAAGAGTTATCTGTTTGCAAGAAAGAAAGGTGTTTTGTTAGGAAAATTATCTGTGAAGCCTAAAGCAGCGAATAATAAACATAGTTAATTTTCCCTTCTAATTTTTGTTTTATGTCATGTACAAATGTTCATATATGGTTTGTTGTTTTACTGATAGTGCCCGAAGGTGAGTTATATATATCGCATGTTAAGTAAAGAATGCTGAGATGGTGAAGCCCCGGTCAAGATCCGCATTAAATCTAACAAGTTCTAATTTATTAAGAAGACAAAGTGATTCATTTAAATAACACGTTAACGTACATACAGTTGAATTTCAGGTTGGAGAGAAAACCTTCTTTAGTTTCAGCCTGTACAATGCAAATTGTATTCTTACATTTCGCAAAAATGCATTGAACAAGACCTATGTATAGAATTCTATAACACAATTTCTACGTATAGTTATTGACAGACGATGTATCGATACTGTAAATCATATTTGCATCCATCGGGGCATATTATTTATGCAAAATTAAGCAAGATTACTAGACCTATGAAGAAACCACAAAACATACATCATAAGATGCAATTCTAAACATATCATAAGTTGAAATGCAAAGATTCGTTATTTCATTTCAATATACATATTGGAGGGCGATTTCAATAACATGTGTAAACCTATATGAACTACACAATTGTATATGTTAGCATGAACAACCATGCACGAAAAAAACGTTTATCAGACAGCCATAATGTGACAGAATTTATTTTCATATAACGGGTGCATAAATCTAGTACTTAATGTTAAGGGGATGACATCGCACACACTTGGCGTATAATATGTCAAATGTACTAAAACACAGTTTATGATAACCGCATTCTGTTTGATTGGGCTCTCGTGAATATATAGGATATAGTCATCGCATTATGCGAGTCTCCATATTATTTATTGCGGGATTATAGGTATATGGGTATGCGCTATCGTGTTTTGACATAGCAGGTATACAGGCTGCTCACTGTTGGTCTCGGGTTCGGATTTAGTGGGTAAAGATACAACTTTCTGTGGGTGTCGGGTTCTGATATGGTGGCTATAGACACTGTTTTTGTAGGTCTCTGGTTTTGATAAAGTGGTTATAGACATCGCTGTCTGAAGAAGTCGGGTTTTGATAAAGTGGGTATAAACATCAAGTTCTCTGGATCTCTGGTTCGGATAAAGTGGGTGTATAGGCATACGTGTCTATTGTTCGTCTAAGAGGTTAATGTTTATTTACACGTAAATGATATGTGAATAATGCAGGGCCATGTGTGAGGTTTGGAGCTCCTTCAACAACGATTTAAACCTCGAACCTGATGCATTAACCATTCGAAGTTGGTGACACCAATTTTATTTATTTGTGTGTGTTTGTTGTGTACATGAGTATCTTATCTAGTAGTTTTGTGTTGTGTCTCACTCTTTGGCAATTGGTTCCTTGTCATAAAAAGGGACCACATTAAGGTTTCTCTCGTGCAGATGCATGTAACGTTTTACTTTGTGTATATCTGACATAGCAGCTATATAATTATGTGCTGCTGTCTGTGCATGTCGTGTTGTTAAATATTTTGTCTGGGGGCTCAACTTCATAAAATGTATTACACTCTAGTTGTGTTAAACTGTTAATACAGAGACAAATTTGTCGTAGACGTGTTTCACAGAGTTCTGAAAAAAAGGAATTCCCACTATCGATATTAAACAATGCGTCTCTTAATCCAACGGTTTTGTTTAAATCTACATAATATGGTTGTAGACCAACCCATAACGGGAGCGTAATAATGAACTCACATTGGACACAAAATATAAAGGTTGTCTGCCTTGAACAATAAACTTTCCAATTCAAATATTTGTAAGAGTGTGTACATGTGTGAGTGAGCTCAATGCGGAAGATAATACTGTTACGGGGATAGTGTCAATGAATTTGGAGTTAAATATTTGATGACCGTTTAAACTTTCCTTAAACCTTCGAATTATTAATTGAAATCGACTCAGGTAAAGTTTTAAAATCAAATTGGATACGAGGTCACAGATTTTTTTTTAAATAAAACGAAAAAAAAACAGTTTAAATTCGTCGATGTTTTGAGATTCTCCTTCTTAAATTTCAAGCTTCAAACTACTTAAGACCGCAATCAAGAATACTTTTACAGTAGAAACTTCCTGATCGTCAAGCGCTGGTTTTATTTGAACGTAGGGTGTGTAAATAATACATCAGATAAGTGTTCACTGAAGTATGTATGTAGGATAATAAGAGGCCGCGATAATTTCTGTCCTTATGTGGTAATGTGAAACGAAGATAAAGCACATACATATTGAAATTTGCGTTCATGCATTCATTTGAGAATCTCAATATAGGATGAATGAGGAAGACAAATAAGCTATCAGGTAGTATATTGTCCGTGAAGATGTCACTGATCATTCGTTTCATTCATCATTTAAATGCAAATATGTTAACACCCTTGTGTACATATTCCGGAACGAACTATCAACCCTTTGCAATCACTATGTTGCGTAACAACTTTGCGGATATTGGGCACTAAAGTATGGACAAGGTTCATTAGAGGTTAATAAAAGAACGCAAATATATATCATGATAAAGCGCGGTTTCTTGTCACATACATGTGAAAACAATGTTTTGTTAATATTTTTGAAAAAAAGATAAAGTAAATACCATTGTAGTAGCGTTATTTATTACTTATACCATGATTACAAGTAGTGACATGGGGATTTCGGTATCAGCGCAAGCGTTTGAGAGCGTTATTGTCATGTTTAATTGTTCATATTTTGCCTTCACTCGCATACGGGTACTCCTGCATATCTTAGGATGATGACATCACGATCCAAGATTGCGGCCCTCATGTTGCAGCCAACGGAACAGGTAAAAAGTACAACTGTACTTGCTTCAAGCAATAAAAGACAGTTACAGACCACCCACTCAGTGTAATCCTTTCACACAAACGCATGCTATTGATGGATGTCAAACCAGAGACTATAACATAACCAGATAAAAAATCGTTAAGAAAAGGAGACATTATGAACGCCCTTTCATAAATATTATCCCAAAAGACAAGGGTACGTCTCTTTTCCATTGGCTGCACAGTCTCTTTTCCATACTCTGCAAAAAAAGCAGTGATACACCAAATAACGTTACAATTTTGTTTTATTTAGCAAAACAGTTCAACGCTTAATAGTTTGTGCATGATGTTCAAACGGTTTAAGTTAAAGTATAAAGCAAACACGTTTTTATGTAATGTGTGCGGTACCGACGGGATAAAACATTTAAAACAATTCTTGTAATTTTGTAGTTGTTTCCTTCTTGGAGTCTAGCCACGGCATGAGAAAATAATTATTCAAATTGCACTCGTCAGTACACCTCATCTTCTAGCACTGTAGATTATTATAAAATCAAATTATTGTTATTGACTATAAATAGTCTATAGTCTTCACTAGAAGTCGAATATTGCCATAGTAAATAACACTTAAACATGCACTAAGGTTCGTTACTGAAAGTCGTATATGGCCACAATAAATGGCTCTTAAAATCCAACTATTGTTCAATACTGCAAGTCGACTATGGCCACAGTTAATGACTCTTAAAATGACACCATTGTTCATTACTGCAAGTCGACTATGGCCACAGTAAATGACTCTTAAAATGACACGATGGTTCATTAATTCAAGTCGACTATGGCCACAGTGAATGACTTTTAAAATGACACCATTTTTCGTTACTGCAAGTCGACTATGGCCACAGTAAATGACTCTAAAATGACACCATTGTTCATTACTGCAAGTCGACTATGGCCACAGTAAATGACTCTTATAATGACACCATTGTTCATTACTGCAAGTCGACTATGGCCACAGTAAATGACTCTTAAAATGAAACCATCGTTCATTATTGCAAGCCGACTATGGCCACAGTAAACGACTCTTTAAATGACACCATTGTTCATTACTGCAAGTCGACTATGGCCACAGTAAAGGACTCTTTAAATGATACAATTGTTCATTACTGCAAGTCGACTATGGCCACAGTAAAAGACTCTTAAAATGACACCATCGTTCATTACTGCAAGTCGACTATGGCCACAGTGAATGACTCTTAAAATGACACCATTGTTTATTACTGCAAGTCGACTATGGCTACGGTAAATGACTCCTATAATGGCACCATTGTTTATTACTGCAAGTCGACTATGGCCACAGTGAATAACTCTTAAAATGACACCATTGTTTATTACTGCAAGTCGACTATGGCTACAGTAAATGACTCTTATAATGGCACCATTGTTCATTTCTGCAAGTAGACCATGGCCACAGTAAACGACTCTTAAAATGACACCATTGTTCATAACTGCAAGTCGACTATGGTCACAGTAAATAACTATTAAAATGACACCATCGTTCATTACTGCAAGTCGACTATGGCCACAGTAAATGACTCTTCAAATGACACCATCGTTCATTACTGCAAGTCGACTATGGCCACAGT
>VMBQ01003139.1:81721-92423 GCA_007657795.1 Dreissena rostriformis
ATGTGTATTCCCAATATTGTGACACATGGAAACTAACTGTTAACATAGACAAGTCAAAAATTGTTATTTTTAGTAAAGGTAGACCATCTAATTATGTATTCCACTATAAAGATCATCCCATTGAAGTTGTTAGAAATTATAAATACCTCGGTATTTTATTCAATAGCAGTGGCTCTTTTTTCCAGACCAAAAAGAATCTAGCCGAACAGGCAACAAAAGCTATGTACTGTCTGATTAATAAATGCAATAACCTCGCTTTACAAATAGATATGAAAATTGATCTTTTTAATAAGATGATTAAACCTATTCTTTTGTACGGTTGTGAATGTTGGGGGTTTGGAAATAATTATGTATTAGAAAAAGTTCAGTTGAAGTTTCTGAAAATTATATTAGGGGTTAAAGCCAGTACGGCATCTTGCATTATATACGGAGAAACTGGAGTAAAGCCCCTCCAAATTGACATTGAAACTAGAATGATTTCTTTTTGGTCTAAATTGGTCCATCCATTGTGTTTTAAATTGTCATATCAAATCTACAACACCTTATTTAATATACATGCAATAGAAAATGCTAAATTTGACTGGATAGAGTGCATCCGAAACATTTTTGTTAAATGCGGAATGATGAATATTTGGCAGTCTCATGATTTTCCGAATTGCACCTGGCTCATTCAAAGCATGAAACAAAAACTTTCAGATCTGTTTATTAATGAATGGTACTCAGATATACATAATTCTAGTAAATGCAGTAATTATAGGCTAATTAAAGACACATTTGGGTTCGAATCCTACCTTGTTAAAACTCCAGATAAATTTTTAAAATACATTATACAAATTCGGACAAGAAATAACAGGTTACCTGTCGAAACTGGAAGTTGGTACGGAATAGAATCGAACCAAAGACTGTGTAATTTATGTAACTCCAATAATCACATTGGTGATGAATTCCATTATTTACTTGAATGTAATGCCCTTAAAGATCTAAGAAAACGTTTTATTGATACAAAATATTACACAAGACCTAATACTATTAAATTTAAATTGTTAATGTCCATCGATTATCATACTAACAGTAATTACAGGAAACTATGTATGTTCATTAAGGAAATATTGAAACAGTTTTAATTTAGAACTTATATTTTTCTGGTGTTGTTTTTCTATACAATTAAATAGTGTATGTTGTTACCCCCATGTGATTGATGCTTAACTTCTAAATATTCTCTCCCTTTAAATGATTTTTTTTGTGTTTAGTTTGCTATGTAATGGCCCCTTCAACTATGTATTTTCAATTTATGTTTGTGTAACTTTTGCTCACACTGTCATGTTATGCATGAAATGAGCTTGAAATAAATAAACTTGAAACTTGAGTGGATCAGTGTATAATCAGATTCATGTGCATTATCCTGCTTTATGTTTGTCACGCTGTACAGTTTACTGAAATAGTATGGAACTGAAAATGTGAACAGCAAGATTGAAAGGTAAACAAATTAAATATAATAATTAAACTCAGTTTAATAAATAAATAACACAACAAGAACACTGAATTTATGTAATCCCCATAAGATATTTAATAGATACAGTTATTTACAGTATTAAATTCATAACATTGAAAAAGGCTATGTTTAGATTGGTATTATTCTATAGATTATTGCAAGTTTAACATGCATGTGAAAGGATATTAACTAAACATTATCTTGATTTCAAGAAAAAATGTAATCAGCACTATATAATATCAACTTTAAAATGCAGTTAAACATGCACTTATTAACAATTGGAATACTGTTATTTATAATCATATTAATAATGTTTCATTTTTTCACAATTTCATTGTTTATCACGCTATTTTCCCCAATCCAAAAAGAACAAGCTGTAAAATAAATCGCTGATGTGATAACCATGAAGTGTTGATGTGCAAGACACCTTTTCAAGCCCACTTGTTTTTAGCTCAGCTGAGCACAAAGTGCTCATGGTGAGCTATTGACATCTCGCCTGGACGATGATCGCTCCGCCCACTTAGTCACGCGGCAAGCTGTCTGAAAACCTAGACATGCTAACACCAAAGTTGCTTCTTTGCCTACAGATTGCCTTTAGATTACGCGATATTCCGGATGATTTTTAATGACTTTTTCACCCCCTATAACACTGATTAAAGGGGTTTGTGACATTTATGTATTATGCAAATGCAAGAAATATTAGTTATAAAGAACATTAGCTATCTATTACGGGTATTTTGGTACGTTAAACATGCTGTCAAACGCTTGCGCTCTTACCGAAATCTAACCTGTTACTACGTGTAATGGTGGTATTAGCAATAAATTAACACTTCTACACTGGTATTTACCCATGTTATTTACGAAAATATTTACATAACATTTTCCACCCATGTATTTGACACGAAGTAGCGCTTTGTAACTGGGATTTCGGTTAAGTTTGACACGCTTTTTGAGGCCGAGTTGGTACCTAAATCTCACATGTTATGAGGTATAAACGTGATATTAATAATATTTAACATTGCTTATGGGACATTTATCAATCACTTTAATTGAAAGTGCAAAACAACAAAAGCAGTTTGGTCATTGTCTGATATAAATTAGCGTTCTGTGAAGGTTATTTCAGTCAGGCTACTTAATAAAGGTACCAGTATAAGACGCTCGTACAGGTACCGACTTCCCCCAAGTTACCGTGTTTATTGGGGATATCAGTAATAAATAACTCTTATACTATGGCATTTTTCAATACGCTTTTATTTCTAAAAAAAGAAACATAAAATTGTTATCGCTTGTTTCTGACACTCACAAAAAACACGATTTATAACCGGGATTTCGTTAAGTTTCACAAAGTGGGTATCAATATTCCCTATTATTTTACATAATTATACACGTGATACTAAATAATGCTAATATGACATTTCCAATTGTTTAAAATAAATTAATGTTCTATAAGGGGGATTTTGGTAATTCTAAACATTAAAGCTTCCACTCGCACTTTTCAAGACCACATTACCGCTTTGGTAAAGGTATACATTCAATTCATTTAACTTATCTTTATGGATACTTACTGTCCGAGTTACATAAACACAATTTACACCGATTGACCATATTTCATTCCTTTTTTCCCAACAAAATAAACGAAGCTTATTGAAAAAATGAGAACTAGGCAATGTCCAAGTGTGGATTAAAAGCGTTAATTGGTGACACCACATGTCTGCACATGTGCAGATACCGGTATTTAGATAAGATATCAAGCGTCACATTATAATAACATGTATTATGACACTCAAGTGCATTACTTTAAGAGTAATAAATCACAGCATGAATTAGGCTTCATGCTCAGTTTTATTTCTCTTAAAGTAATGCAGATGAACGTTGCTTCTATTAATCACCTAATAACTAATAAAACTATAAAAACAAAGTATTATGTGACGATCAGATCGATAACATATCTATTCAAATCTGCTAATATATTCGATAATAGCTTATTGTAATTGTCGTTGACAGTGTTGACGTTCAGTTGTTCGAGGGTACGATCGAATTACCGGTACGATCGCATGCATTTATCCATCTCTTACACTTCTCGAAATCCTTTTTCGGCTTTGGAAACAGTATTAATGCAATGTCACCAACTAATCTTTCTGGATATCGATTGCCCGAGTTACACAATCCCAATTGAAACCGTTTAAATGTATTTAATCTTCGTTTTTAAAGAGGAAAACAAAAGAAACTCGTTGAAAAATGTGAATATCTACAGGGTTCTCAATAAGAGCCGGCCGCCGGCCAAATCGGCCGTTTGAAATCAGATTTTTGCCGGTTGAAAATCGCGCAGATTCGGAAAAAACGAATTTAAAACCAAAAAAACTAGCAGATCGACCGAAAATGGCCGCCATTTGACTATTGCGCAATTAATAATCCGGGTCATTGGAAAGCTTAACTTTGTATTCAAAAATAGGAAGCGTCATTATGATACGGAGCATGGGTTGCATAGCACTATATTTTCTGACAATTTTGTAATTTTCTAGCAACAAACTAACAGTCCTCGTGCATTTCACGAAAAACGTGCGAAAATAAGAAATCATGTACATCATGTAATTCTTCCTCGGGGAAAGCCTGGGCTTTTAATTTGAATGATAATAAAAACTTGCAATGCTTTGTTTTAAAGTGCAAACTTTTTATGTAAATTACGCTGCATTTTAAAGGCTACAGTCGTTGAGATATTTCAGAATTATAATTGTCAAGTGGGGTTATTGTTTGTCGCACTACACAGGCGTAAATGTGTATAATGGAGGCGCTAAAAATCTAGAACAAACTGGAATTTGGAAAACAACCAGAAGTCCCTATTCACACCTACCGTAACCCAGCTACTTGCAAAAAAACTCGTTGACACCAACCTTTGCCAGCTATCCGTTATGGGGTCAACAGCCCAACGTAAGCTGCCAATGTAGAAGTGCACAAACAAAGACAAAGACATTTTTTATTTTATTCAAACATTTTATTTTTTGTAAAAATCTGTTCATATCTGCCGTTACCGACTCTTTTTTTTTTGTTCTGACAACGGCCCCTTCAGTCTATAAGATTATAGGGTGTAGTTTTCTGAAATAAAAACAATGGCGGCTATTGTGATTATTTACGATTTCGAAATGATTTTTTCGTAATTTAGCAACCAGAATTGCGTTGTATCAATGTATTACGCGCACCAACTTTTCAATTTGAAACTTTAAGGTAAAAAAATGCGCGGTATATGTGGTAAAATATTCCATGGAGTGATTAAAATTGCCTGATGTTACAAAGAGTATTAACTGTTTTTTCTATTGAAAATGTTTTTTGTTTTTTTTTGACCGCCCGATGGACCATTTTCAAAAATAGGTTTGTAAACCAATAAAAAAAAGTCGTGGCCTAAGTTTAAAAAGCTTACATTCATAAAATGCACAAAAAATGCTAAAATTTAAGTGCCTGGTTGACCATTAAAACAGCAATAAAATGGCCCAAAATTCAGGAAATCAAGTGCTCAATTTTAAAAAATTTCGGGTGGGCGAGGGGGTTTGGGGGGAGGGGGCTGATTGGTCGATCGATATTTAGATAAGGAATTGATTGACAGTTGGCGAGATGTCAATTGTGATCGCCTTTTGTCCGTCGTCCGTCGTGCTCCGTCAATATTTACCTTGTTAACACTCTAGAGGCCACATTTATTGTCCAATCTTCATGAAACTTGGTCAGAATATGTGTCCCAAAAATATTTGGACGATTTCGAAAATGGTTCCGGTTGGATGAAAAACATGGCTGCCAGGGGTGTGGCAGTTTTCCTTTTATGGCTATAGTAAAACCTTCTTAACACTCTAGAAGTCACATTTTTAGTCCAATCTTCATGAACCTTAGTCAGAACATGTGTCCTAATGATATCTTGGACGAGTTCAAAAATGGTTTCAGTTGAATGAAAAACATGGCCGCCAGGGGGCGGGGCAGTTTTCCTTATATGGCTTTACTGTATATTAAAACCTTGTTAACACTCTAGAAGTCACATTTGTTGTCCAATCTTCTTGAAACTCAGTCAGAACATTTGTTCTAACGATATCTCACCTGAGTTCGAAAATGGTTCTGGTCTGTTGAAAACATGGCTGCCAGGGGGCGGGGCAGTTTTCCTGATATGGCTATAGTAAAACCTTATTAACACTCTTGAAGTCACATTTTGGTCCAATGCTCATGAAACTTGGTCAAAATATGTGTACTAATGATATCTGGGCTGAGTGCGAAAATAATTGAGATCTGTTAGAAAACATGGCCGCAAGGGGGCGTGGCATTTTTCCTGATATGGCTATGTAGTAAAACCTTGTTAACACTCTAGAAGTCACATTTATGAAATCTTGGCAGAGATTGAAACTGGGTCTTATGAGCTCAAAAACTAGGTCACTAGGTGAGCTTGCATTTTTTCAGAATAGTCTAGTTTTTTTGGCTCTCAGGTGAGCGCCTTAGGGCCTGATGGCCCTCTTGTTTAGATGTGTGCCCTAAAACTAAGCCATTTTTATGGCAGAAGCATTAAATCTTAATACAGCGAACTACATCTACATTTCTCAAATGGCTGAATCGAAACTTAAAATATGCCATCACCATGAAGTGTAGATGTGCAAGACACCTTTTTCATGCCTAGTGAGCCAAATTTTCATGAGTTTTGTTCCTGCTATAACAAAAAAGCGGTGCAGGGGTATTTTTAGTCAAGTTTAAGACTAAGCTTCAGTTCGGATGAAACTTGGTCTGAATGTTGACCCAATCTATACCTTAGGCTAGTTTAAAACAGGGTTACATGAAGTCAAAAATAGGTCACCAGGTCAAATGGTTGACAATTAATGTACCTTAAACTTAAGTAAGCGCTTTAGGGCAGACATGGCGAAATACCAACACAATTTACAGGCCAGACTGGCCAAGGAGGAGAAAAAATGTACAGGCCAGTTTTTTATTTCACAGACCAATATTATTAGCGTTTAATGCAGGTGGGTTGAGAGGCATGCAAGGATTTCAATTGAAGCAAAATCCTGCTTTTTGATGCAAGCATTTTGCCATTTTCTCACTTTTGACTCCTGCAAATTATCTGCCTAATTTTTGCATCATTTTGATGCATATGTAAATGGAACTCTAAATCAATAATATAGTTTATATCATACAAATGTGTTTTATGCATAGTATTTCTCTCAAATTTATAATAAGATATATTTTCAGAGCATTAAACAATTATGCAGAAAGAAAATAACTCTGGACTTCAGTATTTTGACCCTGAAAATTTCATTTGACCCCTGCAAATTTAAAGCACGGGGTCATTTGACTCCTGGTTTTCGAAATCAATTGAAATCCCTGGGCATGGCAAAGTTCAAAAAGGGCATTTTAACGTATGTTTGATTCACGAAAGGTCAAAATGAAGTGTGTTAGTTTCAGTTTGTTGAAAATATTTACACACAAAAACATACATACTTGAGTGTTATTGATGTATTTAACTAAGATTTATTAATATATTTAATATATTTACCTTTCAAAATTCAATATCTTCTATTTCACTAGCATGCCATTACAGTAAACAGTATAGATTGACAAACATAATAAAGCAAAATATGCACATGAATCATATTATACCCCGATCCACTAACAGTGTTTTTTTTTCACCATTTTGGGAATGGTCCCTTTAGATTGGGAAAAATCGCAGCAATTTGACTAAAATTGGGAAATTAGTGTTGTTGCTGATTTGGTAACAAATTTAATGTTTCAAAATTTAGAATAAAAGTGTTTTCAATATTATAGATACCTAGTTTTAACTTAAAGAGTTGGATTGGAGATGAACTAATGATTTATTATTTTTTTTATCTCAAGTGGAAATTTTTTAAATTCCCATTTGCGAAAAATATATACTTTTTTCCAATGGGTATTGTCTTTTTCCATTTTCAAACGATAATCTTGTTAGATTGTTTTTTCTTCGGGATTAGACTGAACTCCAATTAATTAACAAACACTCGTTCTGTGACATTAAATTCATAGATTTCTATTAAAAATGTTATTTGTACAGTGTTTTAGATTGTGTCGGCTCTTCGGCTTTTGGGCGATAAAATTTTCAAATGACCGAAATCTTTCAAAAAGAGTATATAATCACATTTTTTCTACTTATAAACCACTTTCTTCTTGGGCGACCAAAGTCCTTATTTTCTTCATAAATCCACTGATACCAGCTGGAACATACACCAATGTAGAACAAAGTGTAAGAGTATTATTAAATATAACACACTAGAAACACTGAAAAAAACATCCTTTTTTGTAAGAAAAATATAAACAACTGGAATCAAAAAATAGAACACTTGGAACAAGTATGGTGGGCCAAAAATGATACTTTACAAAAAAAATATGAAAGATACAGAAATATTGAAAATATTTTAATAAAATCCCTTTAATTGTATAGCGTATATTAATTATGTATAAATAATGATATATATATATATATGTGTTTGTTAAAGTGATGTTTTACACATTATCAAAAAGTTTCAATCAAATTTATATTTGTCATTTCTGGTCAACCATACTTTTTTCCTACTATTTTTTGACTCCAGTTGTTTACATTTTTTCTTACAAAAAAGTATGCTTTTTTCAGTGTTTCTAGTGTGTTACATTTAATAATACTCTTACACTTTTTTCTACAGTGGTGTTTGTTCCAGCTGGTATATCAGTGGCTTTATGAAGAAAATAAGGTCGCCCAAGAAGAAAGTGGTTTATAATGTGAAAAAATGTGATAATTTACTCTTTTTTGAAAGATTTCATTAGAACTGGTTCATGTATCACTGAAGTATATGCTATTTCAATTGTGCATATTGTTCCAAACTTAATATCGGATGTTAATATAAGGAATTATTATTTTTTTTACATTACCCCACCCACTTCTGACCATTTCAGAAAGTGATATGTCCTTAAGCCCGCCTAAAGGCGGAGCGTCGTTGTGTTGGAAAATCGATATTGACCAATGAGAGCGCACGCTTTGAAAGAGCAACAGCACTCGTAGACAGTCAATGTCTGCATTAAAATTATGCAGACAACGCGTGATGTAATTGTCATTAGTGTTTGGGTTTGCGGCAGTTAATGGTTGTCTTTGTTATACCTACCATTCTAACCGGACGCTACGGTGTACCCCTCCACGATGAAATCGTGGCTAGTTACTTAGAAAACTGATGATGGCAACCGGGTGTAATCCTCGTGGAAATTTTGCATTTCATGCGTAATATTGTCAAAACGTTTATTTGACGCGTAAATTATCTTTTAATTCATCACACACAACTGTAAACTTTTTGTTTAATTCTCAAATGGGCATAATAAACTAAGTTATCTGAAAACTCTTCCGAATTTTAATGTTTGACGTTTCTGTCTGCAAAACTAACTTTTTTGTCTTCATAGCCAATGTTGCTATGAAATTTTGAAAATGTCATAGCCAGAGGAAATTTGACGTAGCCAAAAAAAATGTGAATTAATTTACAGTGACATTATCATGATAGCAGAACAATAAAAGTGTAATTCTCGGCAGCAAGACTTAGTATTTACAAGTAAAAAAAGGGAAGGTATAAAACCCGGAAATGTCCGGAAAACCCGGAAATCTTGTAGGTAAAACCCGGAAAAGGTAAAAATGGTTATACATGCATTATTATTCGTCCAATATGAATTATAATGGTACCGTTGGAAAGAAGAGTCTCCAAAGCTTCTAACGATGTTAACATTTAGTATGGCACTGCAGGGTCAGGGTCGATCTGTAAATCACGGTCATGGTCGGTCTATTTTAAGGTTTTTTTGCACAAAAAAAAATGCCTAATGGAAAATAAGTTGTAAATAAAATAAATTTAACATAAGACAAACACATACCATATCTCCAGGTTAATTTCAAAACTGTGTTGACTGCATTTACTACGAAAGTACAAGTTTTTAAATGAAATAACGAAATCAATCCTGAACTTCTTCCATTTGGCTTTTGTTTTGACATTTTTATTATCTTATATTTATTCAAACCACGTTATACATGAACAGCCAATTCGTTTTTAAATACTACTTGTATGTATACGCTGTCCTGTATCTTTTTGAGCAACAGTATTTAAAAGTATTTTATTCAAATAAAAGACTTGCAAAACCAGCATAATGTTGATAACCTGTCATCAGGCTGACGGAGTTCACATTTTGCAAATGCATTTTGTGCTTTGACCTTTTTGGTCAGTCATCCTGGTTATTCACAATATCATGAGGCGTTTATGACACAAAGGTTGCATTATATCAAAACATTCAGAACAGTTGTATTATATTATAACGTATTGGGTTGTTGGTAACATGGTTAGCACGTACTACAGTATTTTTAAAATGGTATCAACGCCATTGATAAGAAATGAAGCATAAGGAAGACTAGCAAGCACTGATTAACAAAGTATAAAAATGAAGTGTCTTGAAACATAATACTTGTTTATATTTGCGTACACAACCGGATTTATAAGCGGGACATTGTGAGTAAAACGCCGAAATATATTGCTGACATAATTATTTTTTTACCAAATATCTCCGCTCAATATTTACGCCATTGCTTTCGGATTGGCCAAACGCGTCCAATTGTGTCGTATGATCAATTGTTCAAGTTATCTTCTTTGTGAGGAAAAACTTTTTTTCCTGTTTACGTGTTATTTGGTGTTTTATCTCAACATAATCTTCCGGTTTTTACATTTATGTCAGTTGAATTTGAATGAATTTTCTTCCTGTCCAATTGTGTCGTATCATATGATCAATTGTTCAAGTTATCTTCTTTGTGAGGGATTTTTTTTCCTGTTTACGTGTTATTTGGTGTTTTACCTCAACATAATATTCCGGTCTTTACATCCATGTCAGTTGAATTTGAATGAATTTTCTTCCTGTCTTTTTTAGTTTCGGGTTTGAATTATAAAATTGGAAAACCAATCAAGCACACGCGAGTAAGTTGTACTTCAGGAAGTAGTGTGATTTTGCTTTTTATGTATAATATTGCTTCATAAGCTCACCTGAAAATACGTCATGTTGTTATAAGTCAGTCGTAATTGTATGTAGTGGGTTCTACCATTCAACTCGGTTAAAACCACAGCGGTGTTTTAAAACAGTATTTCAATATATAATTTTCATTTTTGCAGATGAAATAAGCCAGGAAATTTAATGTTCAAATTATACATTATATATATGTTTTTTATA
>VMBQ01003140.1:0-34481 GCA_007657795.1 Dreissena rostriformis
TTTGCCCGTAAATTAGGTAGCACCTATTATCATATTAAGTTGTTTGGAAAGTTGTTAGCTTATTTTATTCTTTATGCGATAAAAAAACCTTAGGAGTAAATTAAAGCTGCATGACCCTTTAATTCAAACTGCCTATATTTCATTTGCACCAAGTGCTTCGCACATAGATATTAAAAAGGGCATTTCTAACATGAAAAACAGTGTTCAGTAAAATAAAGTTTCATAAACAGCATAATTTGCATTTATTCTTATGTAAATGTACAATGATTTAATTAAATGATACTTAACTGGCCGGGCCACAATGTCAGTCGGTTTTACTTTAACTGCGATAATGAGGCTGCTTCCCTCATTAAACAGAAATAAGAAGACATGCTTAAAGTAGAACTCAGAATACCTGATAGTGATGGAAACCACAACCAGAGACGTAGATATTATCTACGTCTCTGCCACAACTAGTTTCACGTTCAGCGTCTTGTTATAAAATATGATACAACAATTGCTTTCCAACTCGGAAATATTTAAATGACAGCAAGCCAAAATTAGCTGAACGTACTAGGCCATTTCCTTCACATGTTTTTTTTTTATACGCGTCTAGTTTTGTGGTAAATATAGGCGTGTAATTTGTTAAATGTGTTTAAAAACTGTTCTTTCTATCCGAACATGCAAACGTTCAGTTTTGCGATTCTTACAATTTAATATTTTCAGTGATCACAAACAATCATGGCGTCCGCTGTCAAGTGCGTCTGCAGAAATGTCAATATTTTGGCAAATAAACACGACAGGGTTTGCATATTGATATGCAAACGTCATTTTTCTAATGTATCCAAGGACAGATCGTATTGGCAAAAGGTTTATGAGGAAAGAAAACGAAAAATTAAAGGTAATGGTCGATTCTGATCGTGTTATTTTTTTTAGAAATGTCAGAATCCTAGTCGATATAAACGGACTCACAGACCCTTTGATAAATTTTGCTATAACGGCTCTAGGACCCGTTCATAAACATGGGTGCAGTTCAGCGCAGCGAATCCGTGTGCTTCACTAAACAGACGTTGTTCGAATAATGAATAAACTTCAAAAACATGTTACGTGAATGGCAACCTACAGATGTTATGCTTTGCATGCACCCTTAAAAAACAAGACGATGTTTCAACACACTTTTCCTGCTGACATTTTTATGTTTAAATTTGAAACAGTGTATTCTGTATCAAAACTTAGGCTACATCACATAACCCGATGTGCAAAATATTGGTGTACTGCAACCTTACCAATATTGGGTAAGTTTTTCAATATGGTGGATACAGCGTACTAAAGATAAACAAAGTCAATAGAAAGCAATTATTTTTTGCTTTAATGGTACCATTTGCATGAGTTTGTGGTTAAGACAGGTAACGTTGATAAGTTTTTGCAGTTTCAGTGTTCCTTGGCCCTTGCATTGGTGATCAAATTTTGCACCTTTGGACAAGAGACGGCACATTGCAATGCTCAGCAACCCCTTGGGTTATAAAGCCGAGAGTTGAATTTTTGCAACTAGTCAGAATCCTAGCTAAAGAAACTTCAGCGAACAGTTTACATAGTATTGATTCTTGGTCGTGTGTGTCCAATAAATATTTCACTAGATCAAATCTTAGAAAAACCTTTTAACCTTGAGCAAGTCAGAGCTTAGGCTTCTTAAAACGAAACATTCATTCTTCTAAAATGGAAACTAAGGCAGCCGCATATAACAGCATTGTTAGACCATCCATGGAATATTGCTCTAGTGTGTGGGACCCTTACCATCAGAAGGATATTGATAAAATTGAAAATGTTCAATGTCAAGCCGCCAGATTTGTCAGAAAACAAGCAAGGCTCGTTTTGTTTTATAAAATAGTGTATAATCATGTTGACGTCAATCCCCTTCACTATCTCACTCCATACAATAGACACACATGCCATCACCATCACATGGCATACCGAATACCACCAAGTACAGCTGATTACCATAATTTTCATTCTTTCCAAGAACAGTTCTACTATGGAACACACTTCCTCCTTATATAGTCAGCGCTGATACGATCCCTGGATTTAAATCAGCGCTGCCTACCTCAGTGTTCCATCCTTAGTTCACATGTTTTTGCTTTTATCCTGTTTTTAACTCTACTAATATTCTCATCACTTGCACAGTAGTATATGTATATACAGTACAGGCAACGTGTACTTGGACAAAAACGCGTGTCCGCGGTGTTCAATTTTCCCGACGGGTGACATTTCGCGGGGGGCGGACACGCTACTGACCGCGGTGTTCGGCGAACACCCGAAATCGCCGCGATTGCACGCTATCGTTAACGGGAACACCCATGATCACCGCGATGCTGCGCAGCCACCGTAAACACCTGTCTGCAAGGGTCATTCACGGGTTTTAAATGTACATGTACATGTACAAAATAAAATCATATACTTCATGTACATGTAGATATTATGTGCACATGTATGCGTACTTAAACTCGGGCAGTACGTTAAGTCGGAAACTAAAACTAAGCGTTTAGATGATCAATACGATTAACTTTTATGGTGTTAATCAATGCAATTGCCCTTTTTGTTTTCACAAAATTGGGTTTCATTTCTCCCGATTTCCAGAAAATGACTTGTACATGTTGCATGAAATCTAAATATAGCGTGTTACAGCGTGTTTGATTTTTATTTTATTCAGATGAAATGTCAATTCCAAATCATTCGCGAGCTACCCCGGTACTTGAGAAGAAATTCACTACGAAACTTTAAANCTTTTTTATCACTGTTGATAGGATTTTCCTGAGTGGATTGAGTATATCGGGTAACCTATCAACCTATATCTTTTTAACCCCCTACGCATGGCCATAATGTATCAGTAATGAAATAGCCATTATTATAGAAGAAGAAGAAGAAAAACCACTCAAAAGGCCACATTTATGAGTCAATCTTGATGAAATCTTGGCCAAGTTTGAATCTGGGTAACATGTGCCTAAAAACAAGGCCTCAGGTTAAATCATATAAAAACATAGTTACATTTGTACCTCTATAGAGGCCACATTTATTACTGAATCTTGATGAAACAGGATCAGAATGTTTATCATGACAAGATCTGGAACAATTTTGAATCTGGGTCAAGTTTTAATTTGGGCTATGTGCTTTGATAAAAAAAAGGTCATCAGATTGAATCTTAAAATAAACTTGTTCCCACTCTAGAGGCCACATTTTTGAATCAGTCTTGATGAAACTTGGTTTGAATTTTTATCTTGAAAATACCTTGGCCTAGTTTTAAACTGTGTCAGGTAGGGTTAAAAATAAGATCACTAGGTCAGTAGGTCAAGTCTTCAACACTTGTTTCCCTGAACTTAGGTGAGCGCTTGAGGCAATAATTTCCCTCTTGTTTCTTCAGATATTCCTATCAATGCGAGCGAGGTGAACCGCAAATTCAACATATTCGTCAACAATGAAATCAGTCTGGCTGACATCAAGGTGTACGGCTTCGACTACGACTACACTCTGGCCCAGTACAGAGATGAGCTTCACTATGTCCTGTATGACCTTGGCAAGGAATCCCTCATTACAAAACTCAAGGTAAGATTTAGTTATTTACCCCAACAATGCATTTTCCCATTTCATAGTCAAGTCAGTAAGTTACTGTTGTATTATGTTAATCTTGAAGCTTGGAAAAGATTTATTTATTTTCATTTTAGGAAATGTTTAGGATAAAAAAAAACAGGTTGCTGTTTAAAATTAACATGGTAAAGCCATCACCTGGCCTTTAATACAAACTTATTCTAATTTTAAGTTTATCAAGGAGTATTATATGAATATTTCTTATTAATGTCTCTTCATTTTTTCAAGAACAAATGTGCTAAATAATATGCTTATTTTTATTTATAAAAAAAATAAAATGTGTGTTGAAGTTTAATATGATAAGGATTGTACAGGAGGTATTATTCACAATTTAACTAGATTGATTGAAGTTGATATTGTTGTGTTGTTTTTTTGTAACCAGATTGATTTGTTTTTCAGTATCCTGAAGGGATCAGGGGACAGAGATTTAACCCTCAGTTCATTCACAGGGGTCTGCATTATGACATCAGAAAAGTAAGACTGTAATTCTGGCCATTCTCACTGATAATTATAATTTCAGTTGGCAAAGCACATGACATGGTGACATTTACATGTTTGTGTAATAACAGAAATGTACAGAGTATATTGAGATACATTTTTAGTATATTTATATAAAAGTTATATGTTGTTAACGTGTAATAATCAAACAAACTGCCATTTGTGGTTACATTGTTTCATGTCACTGGATTATCATGATCACCATCTATGGTTTAAAGCCACTGTGTTCTTAATGACCAGTAAGCATTGTTTAATGTCACTGGATTATCATGATCACCATCTATGGTTTAAAGCCACTGCGTTCTTAATGACCAGTAAGCATTGTTTAATGTTCAAATCTCCTGATCAATTTATGAAGCTATCATGTTGTTTTTGTTTTCCAGGGATTGCTTATGAAGATAGACTCATATCACCATATACAGCTTGGAACAGTTTATAGGTAATTGTTTTTTTATATTGAGAGTGTCCGGGGTGGCGAAATCAAATGTCCGAGTTGCCCGAGTCGTACATTTGCTTGTCTGGGCAACTGATTTTTTTCAATTAAGTTGTCCGTGGACAACCAGTCTGGTCGTGGAATACAAAAAATACATTGTATTCAAGCTGTAATTAAGTTTTACAAAACCGGATGTTGACACGCGATTACATTGTCAGTGCTATTTGCGGAGCAATCAAGCTAAAATATGGACACTCTCCTGCGCAGTGATCTCCCTTATTCTATAAGAGACTGGGAGCATGACGCATTTAGACACCCTGTGTCAGTCACTATCAATCGATAATTTCAGTGGTTTATTGCAGTTTTATGGCTTTGTTATACCTACCACACTAATCGGGCCCTACAATAGAATCATGGCCAGTAACTTACAAGACTGATGATAGCAACCGGGTGTAATCCTCCTGGAAATTGTGCTTTTCGAGCATTATCAAAACATTGTTTCAACACGTAAAGCGTTTTAACAAAGTTAATATTGAAATTTAATATTGAATCCATTATAAATATAATATAAATGTTTTGTTGAATTTCCAAATGAGAATACACATTTTGTTATCCTAAACACACTTTCTAGCTTTAAATAAAAAGCCCACATGTATTTCCTTTGCCCCGACAAAAAACATGCAAAAACTATGAGGCAATGTACAGCGTCACGCCATATGCATGTAAAGCGTGCGTGTTATGATTTTTTTTCCATTTTATTGCTTACCCGAAGCTTACGCTAGCAACATATATTGCTCATGTATTTTCCTGGTAAAAAGCGTGCAAAAATTAGCGTGGGCGTATACACTGTCGAAGGAAAGTTTTGTAGCGAAGAGAATGCTGTATCTTTGACGTTACGCTCTTTTAGGTAGTTTATTATTGAAACAGTTTGTAGTTTATTATTGACACAGATAATGTACTGTGTACTGAATAACAGGAAAATTAACTATAACTAAATATTGGACTAGTTTAATTTGTTAAGATTACGATGTACTTATGTGTAACACATGTTTGAATAACACTAGCTTTGCAAGATTAAAAGTTTGAGAAAGTCTTTATAATGTTTATAATATACTGCTTAAATGAATGTACCATGGAAATACAACTAAAACTAAAGCAAGCAAATTATACTCATTTTGATTTATTCCACATTATTTTACATTAATCAATAAATGCGTTTATAATTTATATAAACATTAACAGACAAGTGTAGTTCAGCAACAGGCAAGCTAAATTTCCTAACTGGTTGTCCGTGGACAAGTTTAGTTTTTTGAGATTTCGCCACCCCTGATTGTGATGTGAAAGTTGGTTATAATGAATTATTACCTGTATGTCCCCATTCCCACCCACCCCTCTAAAGAAAAAGGGGTATATTGCTATGCATCTGTCCTGTGGTTGGTTGATGGAAAATCAGTCAGTTTATCAGTAGACGTTTTTGTTTCTGCAAGATATCAATAGAATGATTTGACCTTCAATCAATTACGTTGATATGTTGGTTATTTTGGAGGAATGGAAGATGTGGAGATTTTGAGGTCAACAGGTACAAGAGAAGAGGCTTGTATGACGGAAAGCAACGTTGATTATGTGATGAAAGTTTTAATTTATTTTTATGTTCAACAAATGACTTTTGGTTGCATTTTAAGTGGTATATCTGACTCTTTAATGGTTTTCAACATAAACCAGTCATATTATTCCAGACTAGAATTAACAAATTAGGACATTGATGATATGTGATTTGTTCATTAAAGCATGATTTTTGCAAGTGTTTATTTTTTCATTCAGGGGTACCACTCAACTGTCAGACAACGAGACTATAGAGCTGTATAATGGTACCCATGTTCCAATAGAGGACATGAACACATTCTATGGATCAGTAAGTTCATAACTGTAAGGTTGTCATGATAGTCTCTAAACTGTGTGCTATTCCCCTAGATTTGTTGAAGAAGCTATTGCCTTTATATTTTCTTAACTAGCTATTGCCGTAGATCTCCTTAAATAGCTATTCTTCTTGATTTGCGGAACAGGCTAGATTTTCTGAACCAGCTATTTCCCCTAGATTTTCTGAACAAGCTTTTCCCCTAGATATTCTAAAAACAGAGTCCTCTAGATTTTCTGAACAAGCTATTTCCCGATGATTTTCTGAACAAGCTTTTCCCCTAGATTTTCTGAACAAGCTTTTCCCCTAGATATTCTAAAAACAGAGTCCACTAGATTTTCTGAACAAGCTGTTCCCCTAGATTTTCTAAATAAAAAAACCTTCCTAGAAATTTTGAAATGTTTGATTCAAATGTGGTAGACTGAGTTTTTAACCTTGAAATCGATATAAATATATAGTGATTGCCAGACTTCAGACTTACTAACAACTTGATGGAACAGTTGCCTGTAGGTAATGATGCAATTATATATTTTATAATATGCTTTCCGGTGATTTGTAGAGAAATATCAGTGAAATAAAACTGATATTTCACTGTTTTTTGACAAAATGACATCATTATTCCAGCGAAATTCCCCATTTACAATGGAAATACACGGTGAAAAAAGGCATAAAATCAAAAGAAAATTTGTTGGATTCGGTGGAATATCGATTTTAATTCACTCGTGATCATAGAAACAATATATTTTCTATGATCACTCGTGAAAGAAAATCGATATTCCACCGAATCAAACAAATATACTCTATTAAATCACAAATAATGTTCATATGTCTTTATGTTTTTTTTCTTGATGATAGTTTTACCAAATTTAGTAGTGGACATCACTTTATTTTAAAATTGGGGGAAAGAAATATGATTTTCTTTGCATAAGTAAAGATAAGATTTGACAGTGATTTGTTTTCCTTCTTTCTTAAGTTACCGTAAAAGGCATTTTTCAATTGAGAAAAAAATACCGTCCAAAAAATTCCCTTAAAGAAGGAAATTTGCATCAATTTTGTTTAAAGCGTATTATCTGCAAATGAACAAATAAAATGAGCACTGAAACTTAACATTTACATAAACTAAGCAAAAAGACATATAAAAGAATATTAAGATGGATTTATGCAATTAAGTACCAAGCAATTTATTAGACCCATTATTCCCATTAGAAGAATTAACCACGTAAATTTTCCCAATTTCAAGTTTTTCGCGCTAATTTTCCTGATTGGTGTGGTACCTGAACTTTTCCCTATTGGACAAAAAAAAAGCACTATGAAAATACACCCTAGCTTGCTGTTTGTAGAAGCGCGCTGAGTTATAAATCTGCATCCAAAATAACTTCTCTCACTCAAGAAATGTCTTCATTACAGGGCCCCATGCATCAGCTGGTGGACATGTTTGCACCCCCAGAGATGAATCTTATCACGAATGTCACCGATGTAAGTGCTTAACATTGTTGTCATATTCATGTGTTGATATCCTCGTCAATATCATTAAACTGTACAAAGTTAACATATCATGCATTTAGAATATCAGATAATGACTATTTTCATCAATGTTTTTTATTCCCCGGAAGGTGGGCATATAGTGATTGCACTGTCCGTCCGTCTGCCTGTTCTTCTGAAATTCCGTCACATTTTGCGTTTAGGTTTTGTCATCCTTCAAGGTCAAAGGTCATTTTTTTATTTTTTTTCTAAATCAAAGCGGCGCAGTAGGGGGCATTGTGTTTCTGACAAACAAATCTCTTGTTTCAACATGTCTTTTGATGAGATATTCTTTGTGTGATTTATGTTATTGTGGATATCATCACAGGGGTAAGTCACTTATCTGTTTTGGTGATCCTGACCTTATGATTTTGTTCAGTGAAAACTGGGCTGAATGCATGTGCGTAAAGTGTGATCCCTGAATAGCCTGTGCCACAGGTACTTGAAAAAAAAAATGGCCTTATATATGTAAAAAAAAAATGTTATATATATAAGGACCAAACATTTTTTTCAAGTTCCTGTGGCCTGTGCTGTCCACACAGGCTTATCAGGGACTACACTTTCAACTTTTATGGTATTTTTTGTTTTTTGTTTAAAAAAAGTCTCTTCTGAACGAAAATACAGTTTAGGCGTAAAGTGTCATCCCTGATTAGCGTGTGCAGACTGCATAGCCTTATCTGGGACGACACTTTACGCACATGCATTAAGCCCAGTTTTCACAGAGCAAGACTCTTTTAGCACCTGTAATTATAGACAAGGGTTCTGACTTCATGAATGGCCAGTTTAATGCTGTCTGTCTTTAATGTACTACAATATTTCACATTTTTGCAATATAACTTCACCACACTGAAGAAAAAATTTCAACTTACTAACAAAGAACTGTGACAATTTAGATGCATATACGATGTTTTTGATCTGGCCATTTATTTTTAGTCGTAATTGGTAATTGTGTACCCAAGTGGCGAGTAAAAAGGCTACATCTGACACGTCATATATGCATCTAAATACACTTGATAAAACAGACTTTTATACTTATAAGGTCCGGTTACGTGTAAAGTGTTTCATGTTCATCGTTTCTTTTCAGTATTTCATCGCCAACAACATTGCCTATGACCCAGAGCATATGTTTTATGATATCAAGGTGAGTGTGAGCTTTCAGAGATGTGTATGTTCTGAGAAAACTGCGCATAATGCATGTGCGTAAAGTGTCGTCCCAAATAAGCCTGTGCAGTCTGCACAGGCTAATCAGGGACAACCCTTTCCGCTTTTATGACATTTTTCATTTAAATGAAGTCTCTTCTTAGCAAAAATCCAATTTAGACAGAAATTGTCATCCCTGATTAGCCTGTGTTGACTGCACAGGCTAATCTGGGACGACACTTTATGAAGAAGCATTATGCCCAGTTTTCTCAGAAAACAACACATATGATAACTGTACTTCTGTACTGTGTTAATAAGTTGAATTGAGTTCATTGTCATGCTAAATACCCTCTATATGAGTTTAAACATAGAACTTTACATTTGAAAATGCCTAACAAAAATTGAAAAAAATCATTTTGTACTTTAGCCTCATTGAGCATTTGGAAAATAACATTTGTATTATATGCACAGTCTTATAAGAATTTAATAGCATTTCTCTGATTGTTGTATGAACTGTTGGGGGAAAAAATAAATTGCATTGATGCCAACAGCCTATCTACGCTGATCAATATCAAATCCACAGTGGTCCATGGTTGATTTCTATGAATTGATCAATATCAAATCCACAGTGGTCCATGGTTGAGTTCTATGAATTGATCAATATCAAATCCACAGTGGTCCATGGTTGAGTTCTATGAATTGGTTTTGAATACAGATAAACAGGGTATCCCATTGAAATTGTGGCATGCCACAGTGAACATAGCAATGAATTGTAATCTTGATTGGCACCTTTCTACCGCTGTCATCCATGCATGGTCATGGGATTCCTAGGTGACCAGTGTGGTATTCCAGAAACATCTTGAGTCATTTCTTAAATAATTTCACTTAAGTTCAAAATTACAATGTTTTGTATTTCTTTACTAGATAAGGAATCACATGTTTCTTTTGGTGTTCCTAAAATAACATTGACATAATGATGATATTTTGATGTAATTCTTGATGCCAAACTATTGCAATAGGAAATGAAACACGTAAGAAGATTTCCCAATTTAAGGATAAGAATAAAATTTGACTTAAGATGCTTCTGGAATACGACCCCAGTGTGAAATTTGGCACAGCAGTGAAAGATGTTGACATGCAAATGAAGACAAAAACCAAGCACCATGTAGACTGGTAGTACATAAAATGTCTTCTTGTGAGTGTTTAAAAAGGAATGTGCTGCGCTTTGAAAAAACCTGGCTTAATACATGTGCGTAAAATATCTGACCAGATTAGCCTGTGCAGCCCGCAAAGGCCAATTAGGTACGACACTTTACATCCAAACCGGATTTTCACTTAGAAGAGACTTAAACAAAAAATTCCGTAAAGTGGAAAGTGTTGTCCCTGATTAGCCTGTGCATGTAGGCTAATCTGAGACAACACTTTACGCACATGCATTTAGCCTGGTTATTCCAAAGGGCTTCTCAAATATGTATATTGATGTCTCTTCAGGTATTATGCATGTGCGTAAAGTGGCATCCCAGATAAGCCTGCGCAGTCTGCAAAGGCTAAGCAGGGAGCACATTTAACAATTGGATTTTCATTCAAAAGAGACTTAAACAAACAAAATGCCTTTGCAGACAGGCTTATCTGTGACGACACTGGACACACATGCATTAGGCGCTGCTCAAATGAGTCGTGTTCTGAGAAAACTGGGCATAATGCATGTGCAATCCGCACAGGCTAATCCGGAACAACACTTTCTGCCTAAACTGGATTTTCGCTAAGAAGAGACATCATTTAAACGAAAAATTCCATAAAACCGGATATTGTCTTCCCTGATTAGGGACTGCACAGTCTCATCTGGGATGACAATTTACCCACAAGCATTATGCCCAGATTTCTCAGAACACGACACAAATATGTATATTGATGTCTGTTCAATACATTCATATTTTCAGAATGCAGTTCAGGGGATCCATGCCTCAGGATTGCTTCACAACAAAATCGTCAGTGATCTTGGTTTGTGTAATTTGTGTTCACTCAAAGTATCATGTTCAAGATACTCGTTCTCATGTTTAGAACTCAACATGGAACCGCTTTGATTTACATCAAAGAGCTGTTCCCAACTGGTGAAGGTCTATACAGATTTGGATCAATTGAGGATTTTCATTTCCCAACATCCCAAGAACTCGAACAAAGAAGGCTGAAAGATCAATAGCAGTGATTGGACCCAAGTGATGGAATGCTCTACCAAGAGCTTAAAATGCACACAGAGCAAATTTCATTTAAAAAGTAAACTTAAAAGGCATTTTTTTTGCGTTTTTTATGACAAATGAGCTTTTTTAGTTATATAACTGTGTACAGCGCAATTGAATATTGTCAAATAATTTTTGCGCTATAAAAGTGTACAAGTTTTTCTTTTCTTTGGTGACAAAAATGTTTTCATATTGTAAGAGATGTTTGGGGTCATTCAGAGCATATATGGTGTGAAATGTGTGTTCTCTTGTGGAATAATCAGGGAGTTTTTTCTTGATTTGGGGAAAAGACCAAGCTTTCCGTTGTGGGGAATAATGTATTGACAAAGTTGAGACTTGGGAAGAAATGTTTAAAGGCAAACTTATAATATGTTGAATTTTACTTGCATTGTCCACCTGAATTTTACTATTTTATCCTAAGGACTCACTCGATAGCGTGACTGTATTTTTAGTTCAGTAAGAACTTTGATTTTGTGACAGGTGCATGTCTAGTAACCTCATGATTATAGTAGACTGTGTCACTGTTTTATGCAAAACATTTTGTGTATCGCGTTAATCAAATTGTTCATAACCGTAACCAGTCAACATGTGTGCAGGTGGGGGTTTTATACATTTAAAGTGTTTATTTGTCTGCAAAATGTCATAACAACTCGCTTTGCACAATTTATTTGGAGGCAAGATTATTTACATGGATAATTTTACATTACTGCAACTTAAACTAATGGTGACCACAAAGTAAGTAAATGGGACCTGATTTTAGCAGCTGGTAGCCATGCAGGGCTTGTGGCTTTTAATAAATTTAAAGATCCGTATTAGAGCCACAACACTTATTTCTCTGCATATGAGCCTTGCTCTGTTAAAAGGGGGTTGAATGCATGTGCGTTTTAAGTGTCGTCCCAGATTAGCCTGTGCAGTCAGCACAGGCTGATCAGGGACGACACTTTCTGCTCTAAACTGGATTTTCGTCAATTAGAGTCTTCCTTTAAACGAAAAATATAATTAAAGGGGAAAGTTTCGTCCCGGCTTAGCCTCTGCGGACTGCACAGGCAGATCTGGGACGACAGTTTACGCACATGTATTAGATCCCCTTTTCACAGAGCAAGGCTCATATTCTTTGTTCCTGTTTTCAGAGCGCTTTCTGGAGAAGGAAGGGGAGACAAAGACTCTACTTGAGAAGTTGGTTAACACGGGCAATAAACTGTTCATCATCTCCAACAGTGGCTTCCCTTTCATGTATGTAGGCTTTATTAGAAAGAAAACAAGAAAACAATTTTGTCAGCCTGCATAAAACTGCTCATTTTGTATCACCCTATAAAATGAACCATTGCAAGGATTATGGCCGTCCATACTTCATTCGCCCTTTAAAACTGTAATACATTCTGCAGCATTAGTTTACAAGCATTCCTGTGACCCTTCAAGTTTGCCTTAAGATATAGATATGAGCCTTGCTCTGTGAAAAGGGGGCTTAATGCATGTGCGTAAAGTGTCGTCCCAGATTAGCCTGTGCAGTCCACACAGGCTTATCAGGGACAACACTTTCCGCCTAAACTGGATTTTTGTTAAGAAGAGACTTTCTTTACCAGTAAACTAACAATATCATAAAAAAGGAAAGTGTGCGGACTGCACAGGCTAATCTGGGACAACACTTAACGCACATGCTTTAAACCCCGTTTTCACAGAGTGAGGCTCATATTTATTGTTTATGCCTTGTTGATAATACTTCTCAGAGCATACAATACATTTCCCATTGTGTCGTGTTCTGAGAAAACTGGGCATAATGCTTGTGCGTAAATTGTCATCCCAGGTTAGCCTGTGCAGTATCGCTTTTATGGAATTTTTCGTTTAAATGATGTCTCTTCTAAGCGAAAATCCAGTTTAGGCAGAAAGTGTCATCCCGGATTAGCCTGTGTAGACTGCACAGGCTAATCTGGGATGACACTTAACGCAGATGCATTTTGTCCAGTTTTCTCAGAACACGACACATTTTGATTCGTGATTCCCATGCCATATGTTGCAGTGATGCTGGAATGAAGTACATGGTGGGGCCCGGCTGGCAGGACCTCTTTGATGTTGTTGTTGTTGATGCCAGAAAGCCAAAATTCTTCAATGAGGCATCTGGGTAATTTTTTTAACCAAGCCAAAAGGGTTTGGGATATACAAATGTTAGTGATCATTCTGTCCATGTGGGCGTGCCTGGTAGTTTGTTTAACCTCCGTCACTCTCTTCTGTGTGCAACTCCTCATAAATTTTGCATGCATTTTTATCAAACTTTTACAGAGTTATTATCTGCAAGATCTACAGAAAATATGGCCAAGGTTTCAATGTTGCATATTTTTTAAGGAGTCCTACATTTGGCATACTCTTTTTTCCAACTTTTACGAAATAATAATCTAGTGCTACAGTGCATGGTGTCAAGGTTTCTTGATTGCTTTATATTAAATAAGTTATTGCCCTTAGTTTAAAATTACATACAAAAACGTCTGTGCACAGCTGCTCTTACATTTTGCGTGTGATTTTTGCCAGACTTAAAGAACTACAGCTCATATTTTCAAGATTTCACAATTGTGTTAATTTTTAAGGAGTTTAACCATCTGCCTTGATAAGACTGAATTACTTAAATAAGACTCCAAGTACAACACTGCTGTCAAAAGATACTAGTAAGTGGTGATACTCTCCTCACGATCTAGCTGCTTTAATTCTTCATTTACTGTTTGGTTTTAGTAAGTTGTCTGGAAGAGCTATGAATTCAAGCGCTTGGCAGATTAATGTGAATAATTTTCTGTAATAAATGGATTTTTGATTGTTCTGATTAAATTTTGATTGTTCTGTTATTGTTTTTTTTTTTAATTCTTTAACCACATTTTATTATTATTTTGTTATTTTTTACGTTAATGAGTGTTTATCATTGTTAAGTTCACTAGACGTTTATCATTGGTAAGTTCCCAATATGTTTTCTGTACTGTTACCAGGCGTCCGTTCCGTCAATATGACCCGCTGGAGATAAGAACATTTGAGCGGGTCAAGATTCTCGAGAAGGGGAAGGTCTACCAGCAGGTAAGCTGCAGAAGTATTCATATATATGAGCCTGGCTTTGTGAAAAGGGGGTTTAGTGCATTTGCGTTGACGAAAAATCCAGTTTAGACGGATCGTGTCATCCCAGATAAGCCTGTTTAAACTGCACAGGCTAATCTGGGACGACATTTTGCGCACATGCATTTGACCCCCTTTTCACAGAGCGAGGCTGATACATGCTTAAAATCTGGATGCAAATAAAACGTTTCCTGTGCACAGTTATGATTTTCGCGATGGCACCAGGATTTAAATCATGGTCTTAATTGTGTCATGTTCTGAGAAAACTGGGCATTATGCATGTGCGCAAAGTGTCGTCCCAGATTAGCCGGTGCAGTCCGCACAGGCTAATCCCGGACGACACTTTCCGCCTTAACTGGATTTTCGCTAAGAAGAGACATCATTTAAGCGAAAAATTCCATAAAAGCGGAAATTGTCGTCCCTGATTAGCCTGTGCGGACTGCACAGGCTAATCTGGGATGACTCTTTACGCACATGCACTTTGTCCAGTTTTCTCAGAACACAACACAATTTATTGTGAACTTATCATGGTGATCTCGTCAGATCTTATCTCAAACAGATATTGACTGAGGTCTCTAGTTCAAAAATGGTCTATGATCAACTGTGATCAATCAGATCATGGTATCAAATCAGATTATATTATATTGCATCTTAACAAAGGGCAACAAATCCTTTCTAATTGTACTTTACTTTTTCACATTAAACACAACGCAATGTTAAGATGTTTTGTGATCATATGAAGGAATAAATAAAATCCAGCTGTATTTATGTCATTCGAGTCCAGTGCACTTGTTTAAATGTACTATACACAATCTACAATCAAGATTAGGCTTAACTAATCTGAGTAAATAGTTAACTGCAAGCATATCCCCAGTTTTGGCTAGACTACATGAATGTCTCACGTGTTTCAGGGGAACTTCAAGGACTTCCGCCACATGACTGGTTACTATGGCCCCAAGGTCTTGTATTTTGGGGACCATGTGTACTCTGATCTTGCAGTAAGTATTCGAATTGCCAACAGATATTGAACGCTTTGTTAAAGTGTCCTTTTTTGAAAGACTGTTTGGTCAGTATTTTTTTAAGAAAAATAGTCTTTCTACTGTATGAATCAAAATCTTCACATTGTAAACCATACATCATATTACTATTAAGAGACCCATAACTATAATAAACTGCCTGTCCTTGTTGTATGTTGTGTTGTTTAGCAAGGTTGACATGTTTAATTTTACTGCTTTGGAATTGTGATTGACCAATTCAGGATTGATAGATCAGTTGGTAGACTGATGAGAATGCGTATATGCCTGCCAGTTAGGACCCAGATCTTACCCATTTATGCCTAGTGGACTCTCCCATCCTTCTAAATTGGATCAATTCATTTCCAAAATTAAGGATGTCTAGTATATTTATTTCTATATTAAGAATATTTCTTACCGAAATTCCTTTAAGCAAACAGCGTAGACCCTGATGAGACGCCGCATCATGCGGCGTCTCATCTAGGTCTACGCTGTTTGCCAAGGCCTTTTTTCTAGACGCTAGGCATAAATGGGTTAACCCTGGTGTAAGTTCAGAGACAATTTTCGGTGTCATTACTGGCAAAAAGTTTGCTATGAAGGCTAAATGTTGCAGTACTGGTTATTACTTTGTGCTTCTTTTGGACAGCGTTTGACTCACAGAGGATTACCAAATCTGTATGAGTTAGATAATAAACTATAGTGATCATTATCCGATGGATTTCTTTATGACAAAGGGGCTCTGTTGGTGGCATAGTAGTTATTACTCTGCGCTTCTTTTGGACAGCGTTCAATTCACCTAGGATTATCAAATCTAGATGAGTTAGATAATAGTTTATCACCATCCAATGGGTAACTTTATGACTAATGGGCTCTTGTGTAAGAGTTCAGTCCCAGGCCCGGCGGCATACGGTACCTTGTTTGGTCATTAAGTAAGTTTTATGGCCATTCTCTTCCTGCCTCTGATTCAAGAAGGGTAGATATCAGTTTGTAAGTAAATGAACAGTAAGTTTTGGTTTACCACTTGAATGGGCTAAGCATTCCTATGAAAATGTGATTTGTTCAACTTACTGCTGTTACTATGAAATGATTACAATTTGTGGGACACTAATTTTTGTCGGTGTTGGTGAACCTCAAATTAATTGAACAAAACATTTGCAAAGTTTTATTTTAAACATTATTAAAAATCAGAGAATTGAAGGTTCAGAAAAGATGCTCGATTTAATGAATTCATGAAATTTCATGTCAATGAAAAAAAGTAGCCATACTTAAAAACAATGCAGCAAGCAATCCACTTATCCTTGACATTATTTTCATTTTTACGGGGCTCTTTGACATTGTTAGAACTTAAACTTAGCTGTCTGCTTAATAGACAATACATCCACTGTTCAATCCAAAAGCTTATAAACTTTTGTTATTTTTACTTTTCTGTCCGCCGTTAGGATCCCTCTCTGAAGCACAGCTGGAGAACTGGAGCCATCATACCAGAACTGGAGGTGGGTCAGGATGTTTTTTATGCCCCTGAAGGTGGGCATATAGTGATCGCACTGTCCGTCTGTCCGTCCGTCTGTCTGAAATTCAGTCACACTTTGTGTTTAGGTTTTGCATTTAGGTTTTGCGTTTCGGTTTCAATTAAAAAAAAAAAATCAAAGCGGCGCAGTAGGGGGCATTGTGTTTCTGACAAACACATCTCTTGTTATTATATACTTTTTATGCCCCCTTCTTCGAAGAAAAGGGGCTATATTGTTTTTGGCCTGTCTGTCATTCTGTCTGTGACTCTGTCTGTCTGTCCCAAAACTTTAACCTTGGTCATAACTTTTGCAATATTCAACATAGCAACTTTATTTTAGGCGTGCATGTGCATCTCATGGTGCTGCACATTTTGAGTGGTCAAACGTCAAGGTCAAGGTCATCCTTCAAAGTCAAAGGTCAATTATATGGGTCAAATTCATAACTTTTGCAATATTCAACTTAGCAACTTCATTTTTGCCCTCCAAGTGCATCTCATGGAGCTGCACATTTTAGCGGTCAAAGGTCAAGGTCATCCTTCAAGGTCAAAGGTCAAATATATGGGTCAATTTCATAACTTTTGCAATATTTAACATAGCAACTTCATTTTTGCCCTCCAAGTGCATGTCATGGAGCTGCACATTTTGAGCAATCAAAGGTCAAGGTCATCCTTCAAGGTCAAAGGTCAAATATATGGGTCAATTTCATGACTTTTGCAATATACAACATAGCAACTTCATTTTTGCCCTCCAAGTGCATCTCATGGAGCTGCACATTTTGAGCAGTCAAAGGTCAAGGTCATGATCGGGTGTATATTGTTTTTGGCCTGTCATTCTGTCTGTCCAAAACATGTTCTTTAAACTTCACATGTGCATGCATCTCATGTACATCTGCAATCAAACATGGTTTGACGTCACTAGGTCAAAGGTCAAGGTCACTGTGACCTTAACATTCAAAATATAACCTTGTTTCTAAAGTAGCTGCCATGCGGCTTCAAAGCCCAGTAGGGGGCATTGTGTTTCACAAACACAGCTCTTGTTGTATTTTATATGTTTTTATTATATCATATTCTCAATGGCAATAAGTACTTGTAGTCTGTTGAGGGAAAACTGGGCTCAACACTAGTCCTTTAAAGTGTCCACCTAGTACTACTTGTGCTAGGACAGCATGACCCACCTTCTTTGAATTCTTGTTAAAATTAGTATTTTGTACTTCTCTTTTTTTAAATGAAAACATTGAACTTTTTGTGATACTATTCCTTTGTCAGTATGATAGTTGCAATCTGTCAACAATTATTCAAATTTAACATGAACATGTACTTTCAACTTAAACAATTATAATCGTAACTCTGTCCTTTATTGACAACATGCAACTGGACAAATTGTCTGGTGATATTGTAGACGGAGGTAGAGGTGATATCGACCCCTGAGTACCAGGCCACTGTGCGCTGGCTGCTGGTACTCCAGAGACTTCTCGAAGAGATGCAGGTGAGAATAGGAGCCAGGGCCTGCAGTCACCAACTGTGGTGCCTCGTTCTGGGAAAACTGGGCTTAATGCATCTGCGTAAAGTGTCATCCTGGATAATGCTGTGCAGTCCGCTTAGACTTTTTTGTTTAGAAAAGACTTCCCGTACACAACAAATTTCATAAAAGCGAAAAGTGTTATCCCTGACTAGCCAGTGCGGACTGCACAGGCTAATCTGGGATGACCCTTTATGCTCATGGAAAAAGTCCAATTTTCCCAGAACAAGCCTTTGTGTTTTTTTTAGTTAACACCTATTCGTTTGGCTAGATTGTTTGGGAAGCCTTGGTGTCTTTGGAAAGGTCGTGAAAACACTCCACGAGTGGGGATCAAAACCTGGACCGTCCAGTTTGTAGGCTGACACCATTGCCATAATGTTTACTTATGAACAGTCCTTATACAATTCTGCAGTGTACATAATATTCATAGTCTATATTGTAGACAGTCTATATTATGTAGTCAGAAATTACATTATACCTTTATGAGAGCTTTGCGTGGGATGGCATGTGGAAACTGTATAACGTTGTGGAACATTACTGGAATGGCTTTTGTTGAGAGGATACTGGTAGATAAAGCTTAGTTTGTTCCTGATCATTCCTCATTAACATATTGAGGTTGTTTATTTAAAACATCATTCATTTACGTAATGATGCCTGTGAACATGTTCCCATTTTCAAATGAATAAATTAGTAAACCTGAGTTGTCTGAAGTAGATACCCACGAATATGGTACAAATCCATCCAGTTTATTTTCAGTAAGTCATTAACAATAAAATAAAGTGGTTGTTAGGTGGGCATTTCTGCAATTGCGTCTTACCAAATTACACAATTCAATGCTTATCAGTATATTGACACTATATACTCCAATCATATTTTGAATCTCAATATTTAATCCCAGAAATCCTTACACGTCAAAGTTTCGAGGATATGTGCATACTATGTTGGTTTTCAGTAATCATACATCATGTTCACATATTTTGTATGTATCTGTGTAGTAATGTATTATATTGTTCAACTTATTATTATTTTCTAGGGTTCACCGAACAGTCAGGTTGTTGTTTTTGATCACTTTTTTTAATAACTTGCAGCCTAACCTAAAACTCTGAGGGTCAAGTTTGTCCACTCTTTTTAGTAGCTTGCAGCCTAATCTAAACTTCTGAGGATCAACTTTGTTCATTTATGTTATTTCTCTGAACACACTTTATGCGTTTCGTAAATACTGATGTGATATTATTATTTATTATTTGAAAACCTGCTGAAAGAATTAATATTTACCCATCTCTATGCAAGGGTACCAGTCAACCCTTTTTGTTTGAATCTGTTGTAAAGTAAAATGTTTTACCTCTTTTACTTGCTCAAGTTATTAGCTTTTGAGATCCACATATTTCGTCTGGTATTTTTAACACAAATTTGGGAAAGTTGGAGAATATTCATTGCTGTGAATATTTCTTATAGATACACTATTTTGTAATAAATAAACTATAAAGTTTGGGCCACATATATGCACTCATTACGTTTGATTTACTCTTGATAATTTTGCTTAATTCACAACATTCTTATGTGGTTTTATCACTTTACCTTCATGTTGTATTATTCGAATCATTGTGTCAAATTGTGCACAAAATGTTAACAATGCATGTTATAATGCATGCTATATGCTGCTTAACTAGAGGTGCCTTTTATGTATTGTTTAAATTGGTACAAAATAATTCTCGTTATGAGGGCTTAGCTTGAAGTTAATGCATACACATAACATTAATATATCAGATGATATAAATTGTGTCGTGTTCTGAGAAAACTGGGCATAATGCTTGTGCGTAAATTGTCATCCCAAATTAGCCTGTGCAGTCCGCACAGGCTAATCAGGGACGACAATTTCCGCTTTTATGGAATTTTTTGTTTAAAAGATGTCTCTTCTTAGCGAAAATCCAATTGTTTCAAAATATAATACCATATCAGCTGTAGTTATTTGAGTAAAACTACGGTTGGAATATAGACTTGGTCATCACCTTTTTGTACCTACAGATAAGTGTTTTTTTTTTCTATATTAAGCACATTTTGGCATAAGTCTGATAGTGGGTAAAGCCAAGTAAGCTCTAACTCTTAGTTTATCAATATGCTACACTAATGCGCCAATGTACTCCAGAAGATAATACAAATTTGCTGGTGCAGGGCATGTGCGCATGCGCCCGAGTCACCCACTTATAAGTATTCAAATCGACTTATCACTTTTGGATTTCTCAATGTCTAAATATTTTGCTTATTAAAGCTTGTTAATTGGAGCACTGCATGGCTGTAAACTGTGTAAATTCTATTCCTACCTGTTCCAGTAAGTATTACAGGTTTATGCATTTACTCCAGAATGTCTCATATTTTGAAGAATGCCTTGTCCAGTTTCATTGTAGCAGTGATTATTTCCAGTCTTGAAATGGACCAAGGCCCTTTGAACTGTGGCAATTGTGTATTCTATCAAACCAAATGAATTATGCAATTCGTTTGATTAGTCACAAAAACCAGTTTGTGTTTGCAAAACTTTGTTAATACTATTATTTTTTTTTAAGTAGTTTTCAGTGTGGGAAGCGTCATTTAAAGAAATAACAATTTGTCATGAATTTCATGTCATATTTTGTGAGGACTGCAGCTGTCAAATGAGCCTCGTTCTAGGAAAACTGGGCTAACTGCATGTGTGTAAAGTTTCGTCCCAGATGAACCTGTGCCGTCCCCACAGGCTTATCATGTACGACACTTTCAGCTTTTATAGAACTTTTTGTTTAAAACAAGTATTTTTTAAAACGAAAATCCAGTTGAGGCCAAAAGTGTTGTCCCTTATTAGCCTGTGCAAACTGCAAATCTGGGACAACACTTTACGCAAATGCATAAAACTCTGTTTTCACAGAGCCAGGCGAAATTATATTTCGATGGAATGCAGCCTTCATATAAGTAAAGTATAATTAATGGAGCTGTTTATTTTGTTTCTTCTCTGTGTACAGGAGGCGGGCACAGATGGAAGTTTGGACATGATACCTCAATTACTGGAAGAACGCGATGCCATCAGGTATGGATGCCATAGAGACCTGTCAGGCTTTAACATGCAAATATGCTGGTACAAAGACATATTGCTTACAGTGGTTTCAGGTTTAAAAATGTATAAAGATACATAGTTTATGTTTGTACATCATTTAAATTAACTTTTATTATCCCCTGCCATAGGCGGAGGGATATTGTTTTGCGTTGTCCTTCCATCCTTCCGCCCGTCCTTCCGTCCCTCCGGCACTTTTGTGTCCGGAGCCATATCTTGGAAGTGCTTTGGCGGATTTCATTGAAACTTGGTATGAGTATATATATGGATAAGAGGATGATGCACGCCGAATGGCATTGTACACCATATGTTAATAACGGAGTTATGGCCCTTTTAATCTTGAAAAAATGCTTTTTACTATATAATATATAAATCTTCCATGGCTTATTGTTTAGGTTTATGAAGCCTCACTAAATACACTTATCTGTATTCAACACTAAATGAGCAGTCTATGTATATATCTAGAGGTTAACCTTTTCCCACTCAGAATCAAATTCGAAATGACTATATACAACCAGCATAAAACCAGAACAGCCTACAGGTTACTTGCAGGCTGTTCAGGTTTTATGCTGTTTTCTGCATATCAGTAACTAAGGGTTTGAAATTAACCCTTTAAAACTTGGATCTATTAAGAAACCTTTTAATTAAATTTGATTTTATAAGGGACTGCAAACGGGTCAAAATGCACTTCTGAGTGGGAATGGGTTAACATCCTATATCTCTCACCACTAGGTTCAAGCAAAAGAGCCTTTGCAAGGAGAGGTTTGGCAGGACCAATTGCCAAGGCTCATGGTTTCATGGGTTAGGTTTTCTAATCCTCAATAAATACACTACCAAAATCTGTATTCAACACTAACTGAGCCTTCTTTATATCTAGACCTTCACATCTTAATCTCTCACCTCTAGGTTCAAGCTGAAGAGCCTGTGCAACGAGAGGTTTGGCAGCATGTTCCGCACACACCACAACCCGACCTACTTCACCCGTCGCATGGCCCGCTTTGCGGACATCTACACGTCCAAGTTGACCAACCTGCTCCGGTATTCGGACAAGCACACGTTCTACCCGCGTCGCACATTGCTGCCACACGAGCCGTTCCCGTTCCACGACCCCACCAACCTGGTCCAGTCGGGCACTGGGATCTGATTGGATAGGCAGGGATGGGCTGGGATTCTTGGATAGACTGGGATGGGCTGGGATAGTGGGAATTTGATAGACTGGGATAGTGGGAATTGGATAAACTAGGATAGTGGGAATGCTGGGATTCTCGGATAGACTGGGATGGGCTGGGATAGGCTGGGATAGTGGGATAGACTGGGATAGTGGGAATTGGATAGACTGGGATAGTGGGAATTGGATAAACTAGGATAGTGGGAATGCTGGGATTCTTGAATAGGCTGGGATCTGATTGGCTAAGATTGTGGGAAAGCCTGGATCAGTATTCACCAATGAATTCTTAGTCTTGAGGCTAAAAACGGATATTCTTAAAACCGTAATGTTTTACAGACCCAAGTTAGCATTCTCTTCATAGTTTTAATATATATATATATAACTATGAAGAGAATGCTAACTTGGGTCTGAGTCTAAGAATTGGTTGGTAAATACGGGCCTTGGTATCTGAAAAGCTGGGATTGTAGATTGAAGACAAGACAATTAAAACAATAAAATTGTTGCAATTTCTGTTGTGGGGTAAACTAGTGCGCTTCAAATATGTATGACTTATGTAGTTCTTTATTGTTGTGAACACCGGCCAAAAGCTGTTCAAAATGATGCAATTATTCTGACATGTAAAGAAATGTTTGATGATTATGTACTGGTATCCCGACTCAGCCGTCTGAATAGGCAGTTGTGGCCTACAGGAGTTGAAATATGCATAGATCATGTAGTACTGCTTATATCCACAGCCAACTGTTTGTAGAGTGGTGGAAACGGCTATTATTATTATTATTATATTGTTTATTTTGTTTTGAACCAAGTTCTTAACTTTATATTTTGATAATATAATAAAAGGGATGGGCATTTAACTGTGATTTAACATTTATGTCAGATTTGAAAGATTCACACTATTAGGTAGTGTTTTTTTTATATAAATTTTATAAACTACTGAAAAAAATCAACGAGCATTCATTTTCTGTCCTTTTTCAATTCATGTAAGATATAAAAAAAAATACAAGAACGGTTACAGATGTTTTTTACTTACATTTATTTTGTGTTCACTAGTAAAAATTATTAACAATTTATCCTTTTTTAATTGCAAAGATTGTGTTCACAAATACATGTGTCTCAAAGTGAATGCATGTTGTGAATTATTTATTACATGTTATCATGTACATCTTAAGGTTTGTGGTATTATATTGTGGTTTTAGCCATCTCACAAAGTGTGTTGTAAACTACAATTAGAAGCAGATTAAGACTTTCAAGGTTCAATCTTTTTATGTATTACTTTTGTAAACATTTTGAGTACCCTGTCCATTGTGTGTGCATAGTATTTTGTATGTGAGTCAATAACCATTTTAAATCCTCATGGTAATAAAATGCCAAAGTATTTTTAAGGTCAGTATGATATGGTACAATATAAACATGAGTGTATTAAGGAAAGAATGCATGTTCGAATTTTTTGTCTTACAAAAAAATGCATGTCATCTATTAAGTAATTAAAAAATTTGAAGACTCAAAATATCTAGCCAACTGGTTTGCTTTGTTATTTTTGACTCGGAAGATTGCTTTTACTTTATTTCAGTGTCATATTCACTTTCTGAGAGATTTGTGTTGGTTACTATAGTTACTGTACTACAGACAGAGACCCTTACAGTGCTTGAATATGACCATGCTTGTATTCTAGAAGTGGCATTTTATTTGTACTGATATGTGAATTGTGCAACAGGTGTGCGTTGATACAAATGATGATTAAGGGGTTTGTTGTAAACTGTGTTGTATGCACAACTGTTTATACATTGAACAATGTTATTTTGTCGAAACAAATGTATTAGAGTCTGTCTTGAAAACAAGCATACTTAAACTGAACCCTAAGAAAATTGAAAATATCATAATACGCAAATCGTATTGCATGTATTTATATAAAATTAGAGATGTTTATATAAAATGTTTAACATGTGCATGCATGACTTGTTAATTTTACCTATGCAGTTATTAAGTGTATAGAATATATTAGATACCGGTAGTGATAGATTCATTCCATATTTGCTGACATGTTGTAAATGTTGTTTTAAGGTAGGTTTTTATTGGTTTGTTAAGTAGTGTAGATTGTTCAGTGTGTTGTTGTTTAGAATTTAGATTTTCAAGTACTGTGATCTGAGATTATGTTTATTTGTTGTTTTTCTTCTCATTAATATATTGTGAAATCTTATTTATATAAAAAGCTATAATCCAAAATGCTGGTGAACGATAAAAAAAAAGTACGGCAAAGGTGTTTTACTGTATTTTTCCAATGTAGAAATGAGGCAATAATATGAATCATGATTATATAAAAAATGTAAATATAAGAACAATTTATGCGCTCCCATGATAATTAACAACGTATGAAAAAGATGCAAAGATAAGGAACACAGACTAGCACATACATAACTGGATGACATCTGAAAATCTATTTTTTTCCTAATTCAAATGTTAATAGAGATTTGAGATGCTACAAACTTACTTGGTGTGGCTTTGCATTTTGTTATTGAAAACATATTACAAAATATAATTCACCCAAAATTCTAGATCAAAAGGATTTGTTTATCAAGTTATTATTTGTTATGCGAGTGAATTAAACCATGATATGAGATTACAGAGAGGAGTTGGATAGTTTTAAGAAAGATTTGATTAAACAGAAAATGTGTTTATAACTTTATACGCATAATTGCATCAGTGTGATGACTGTTGGTATCATTGTGATTCACATGTATTTATTTGTATGTGTCTGCCTGTCAGGTTTCCTAAATAACTTATTTTTGTGTTCATGTGCCATTGTAAGTAATATACAATGTAAGCAGATATTGCATGCAATAATTTCATGGAATAACAGTTATCATCATCTTTGTCAGAAACTGGATTTATCAATTGTCCATTTAAAGAAATTTGTTTCTGCAGGATATCTAGTGAATGTTTTAACTTGCAATCACATAAAATCAATCGTGTATGAAAATTGCTTCCTTACAATATCTAGAGAATTTTTAGGATCATGTAAATTAGTATTTTGCTAAGTCTTGACAAAAGCTGACCCCTAATGATTTTCAAATCAATACGTCAAATGTTCAGGGGATGACTGCTGTAAGTGGCATGGCATACATGCTTTACAAACATCTATTGTTTCTGATTGTTTGTTGTTGTAAAATTGACCTCTGGTAATCACCCTTGATAGAAACTGTTCAAAATAGTTTTTAACAATATTTATTTCACCATTATTATTAGTCTTCCCCTCATACACAAAATATATTGTGTTTTTAGTATCATATATTAGATATATTGTGATTTTAGTTTCATATATAAAATATATTTAGATTTGAGTTTAAATGTGAAAATTACAATGCAAATAGTGTATCAGTATTGTTAAATAAAATACGAGATTTTATGGAGTTGTGTTTCACCAACATATACCAATATATCTAAAACAAGTAAATTGTCAACATTGATTAAAGCTTATTGATTCTGTTCAATGTTTTCTAAGACCTGCAGTGTCTGTAAGATTTAGTAAGATCTATTGAATACCTTGTGTTTCTATTTATTTTAAAAGTTGTATTGTAAATGTATATAAATATGTCTATACTTACTGAACCGCATATTTGAACAGTTCTGTTTATTTTAATGTTATCCTCACCAATACATCTAAAATACATGAACATCTTTGAGGGCCTGATACTAGGGCAAGTTTGAAAATCAGCATATTGTCACTGGAATCGTGGATTTAAGCCCTTCAAGTAATCTTGGCCTTTTTAGCCATTTCCATTAGTTTTAACAGTTGTAATCCCACATTCACCAAACTTGAAGGAAAGTTTGCAATAATATCGCTGCCAAGTTCAGTAACCAGCCAAATGGAATTGTTCAGCTACGGGTATGGTGTTCTGGAAATGTGTGACTGACTCAGCCATGTCAAGTAGCACTAAAGACAAAGCCTCTTGCTTGATATAACTTCTCACAACCAACTTGACTAACACACCATTCCAGCATAATAAATTAATCTTTATCACATCACCATTGTTGAGTTTTCTTTTAATGAGCAAGAAGAAATATTAGATAAATAGCGGACAGTCATTGGCATATATAATATTTCATTAACCAAATACCTGCATTTGTGTTACAAGTAGTCTTTGTGAATGAACAGTCTTAACCCTTTGCATGCTGGGAAATTTGTAGTCTGCTAAAATGTCGTCTGCTGAATTTCTAAAATTAGCATTTTCTTTGTTTTTTTTTCAAAGAATACTATCAAAATAGCAAACAGTTTGGATCCTGATGAGACGCCACGTTCTGTGGCGTCTCATCTGGATCCAAACTGTTTGCGAAGGCCTTCAAAATCCGGTTCCAGCGCTCAAAGGGTTAATGTCCTTCATGCTCAATGCTGTTGTCAGAGTATAAATTACTATCACCGAATAATAAATGAAATAAACGCAAGACAATAAAGGAAAACAAGGCATCATATTTTTCGAATTTTAATAGGATTGCAATGAATGTATCCATTAACACAATAAAGAATATTATTTACACAAATTACATTTAAATAACAGAAAGAACTAGTGCAAACGTCCATTTGTGCACCAGAAAAAATAACAAACATGTTAAGAACATGTTGTTTACTCAAAGCAGCTACTGCATCCATCAAACAATACTTTAGAACGATGAACAAAAAATACATAAGATGAAGCAAAACAAGGACAGAAATGCAATTTCAACATATTACATAATGCAATAAAAATGATTTCCATAGATGGTGAACAAAATTGTAACTTAAAAAATGAAACGAAAAAGTATTAACAAAATATGCTTTGCAAACTAGATATATATCTACTGAGTTAAGTTTATATTACTTCAAATATGTGTTGCATTATTTTGATTTTCAATTTTTATCACTCAACAAAAGTGCCTCAAATTGTTTTTAGTTATTTAACTCAAATAAAAAGTATAAGCTAGTCTGACTACCTTTCTTGTGGAGTCCAAATTAAACTAGGACTTCTTCAGAACTGATTGCACAATAATTCAGGGACATCCGCAGCTATCATAAACCACAGTTACAAATACCGTTAACCATAGTTACAATATAAGTAAACATGTTTCAGTTACCCTCAAATGCTGTTACAATTACTGTGAACTGTCATTACACTTACTGGTACAATTAATTGGAATTGTCATTACATTTACTGGTACAATTAATTGGAATTGTCATAACATTAACTGTAAAATGTCGTTGCAATTACTTTTTTTATGCACCTTGGTGATTTAAACCAAAATTTAATAAGACGTGTGGTGACAGACACAAAATTTGTTTCCTTTAACCCATTATCAATGATCAAATATAAGTTAAATGAACATTACTTCCATTCAAAAGAAATTTCATAAATATATCAAGCTGAATGCAATGAGTTCAGTTCTGAACCCCCAACTGCAAAGTTAATCAAAAACCTGGTCCAGAATAATGAATGGGTAAAAACCAGCGACCCTCATACAGGACAAATTATGTCTGATACAGAACTGAAAGTTGTTTGAGTACTATGTATAACTCATTGTTTATCCAAATCTATGAATATCTCTAAAGCTTTGAGCTATCAGGCATTTGATTAATTGCATTTTAAACTTCTATCCTCATTCATTAGTTATGTTATGGATATTTCTTCGGAAAGTATTTTATAGCAATATCAATTAAATAAAATCACCCAACTTTGTTTGGAATCTAAAAACATTAAAGTCAAATGACCGTCAGAAGTAGAAAAATCACTGTCTTCCTGCATTCAACAAAACTTTTTTACCCAGCATTTTTTAGCGACTGGTGCATTTTTTAGCGACTGGTTTCGAAATTGTGAAACTTTTTAACTGATCCTCGAAAATATTACATGTTTAGTTAACTTTTCGGTGGATAACAATCGATATAGTGTACTTATTGGACGATAAATTAAGAACTGCTAATGTTAATTTAGCGCATTGCTTTTGATGGTTTATACTTCAACTATTGAAGTCAACTATTATATAAGCTCCTGAAAGTCATCTGAATATGATCTTTAATGCAAACAAATGGAAGCCACTCAGTGACATAATAGTAAGGTAAGACTAGAGATGCTTTGAATGAGATTGAGTTATCAGTTGATGTTTGAAAATGATGCTGGGCTCTCAACTTCATTTACTACATTTGAACAAAACAAAATGATAGGGACAGGAACATTTACACTTTAGCAAAAGATTTTCTGACCTATTATGCAAACAAATATCTTCCATAAATGGGACAAGACGGTTTAATACAAAGGCATCGTTATAAACAAATTATGACGTTTACACATTACCATGTTTGCATTTAAGGTTTAATCTTTATAGAGACGTAAGCGAATGAAAAAAGCAAATTAAATACTAATCCAAGAGGTTAAAGACAAAATATTTTTTAACCAAGAGAGAACAAACATCTGTACTACTTTACATAATCATTACATTCAGCAAGTACCACATAAACGTACCAAATGAACATATGTCCAAATTTATATCTAATTTCCATGACCATGTCTACATTGAACAAAGTCAGTAAATATTTAACCCAGGTTCATCAATGCTTAACATTCACGTAGTCGATCTGTTCACAAAAAAACAGTATGCATATTCACCTAGTTACACTCCGTCTTAAAGACATCAAAACAAGAACACCTGACACCTCATTCTGCTGGCTGGGTCTGGTAGTCAATATCCATGAAGAAATGAAATATCACAAGACAGCAGTTTCCAGGGTGAGGGTCGTTGCTATGACAACTAAGGTCACACACTTTTCAACCACCAGTCTTTTGCCTGATGCACCCTCTTAAGCTACATACGTATACTTTTTCCTGGAAAAAGAGGATTTAAGAATCTGCTGTAATATAGTTACAAAGATATTATGGCAAAATAACTGACATTTACATTCACATGAATCCTGTTTATTCCAAAAAAAATTGGTATCGGAACCTGAAAAGTATACCACAATGAACATCAACGATTTTCTCTATTATTACTTTACATTACTCTTGTCTCTGGACTTTTGCTGTACATTAAACTTGATATGAAATACTAATTAATTTATACTAAAAAAAATTAATACTTAATTGAATTCCAACCTAGAATTAACGTTGGTTCCTACAAGCCAATTGCCCTGTATAAAACTATCATTATTTAATTTACATAAGAGTCGCATTCTGGGAAAACTAATCTTCATACATGTGTGTAAAGTATCGTCCCAGATCAGCCTGTGCAGCCCACACAGACTAATCTGGGACGACACTTTCCGCCTAAACTGGACTTTTGCTAAGAAGAGACTTTATTTTAAAGTAAAATACTATGAAACAAGGAAAGTGACATCCCTTATTAGCCTGTGTGGACTGCACAGGGTTATCTGGGACGACATAAATGCACATGCATTAAGCCAAGTTTTCCCAGAAAAAGGCTCATAACAAAACAAGTTGCTCTAATAAGAGACCACCCATCTAACCTATCCTCAGGGGTTCGGGCTAGATATTCACGCTCTATAAGCCCCTCTATTCTCTTCTTGATCACCACTGGACTTGGCAGGAATCGGCTCTTCAGCTGTTCTGTACACTGGAAACAAATACAGAACAAGCTTTATAGTTGGTTCATAGGAAATATCAGTGATTTAAAACTAGAATGTCAATGGTTCAAACAGTAAAATTATAATTTTCTATTTTTTATTGTCAAATGATGACATAATTTTAATGTCATGACATTATAAATCCGAAAAATTTCAAGTTTAGCTTTTTCAAAACGTAAATCAACAGTGGAAAATAATTAATATAAATAATATACACTAAGAAATAAAAGCCCCAGATCACAAATACTATACGAAGTAAACTTTGTAAAAAATCTTTCCTATTAATGACTGAAATACAAAACAAATCATTTAAATCATTTTAATAATAACTCTTTGGAAATAATTATTTGTGTAGTTTACATACACGCAATAGCTTGTGCCTCTGATGCAATTCTAGTAAGTACACAACATTCATACCAAGAGCACAATGAAGTATATCATCCATTTAGAACCAACAGCTTTCCAACATAAACATTATTAAATTTATTTCTTTGTTAACAAAATGTCTTTTTCTTTTATTCAAACTGACCCCTATTTTTGTGGACATGGGCTTTATAACAAGTTATTATAATATATTATTATAGCAAGGCCCCTCCTACCTCGGTCACTAGCTGGTTGTGCATCAAGGTTTTCCTGGACTTCATGATTCTCACAATGGCTGCCTCAATCGTGACTACCGTTAAGGCAAATATGGGCACAGAAATAGGCAACAAATTGTGATACTGTGAACAAAGAATATAATAATTTAATGCTGAGGCATAAATAAAGCACAAAAAACTGTGTATACTAAATGGAATAAGTTTCTATGTAATACAGAATTATTTCTTAAACTTGAGCATTGATAACACTTAAATCTACATTAACTCGAACAAAGCTGTTCGTTCCAGCAAACTCCTTATTATTTCAATTAGAAATAACCACCTTTAACACAAGCACCGATAACTCAAGTATGTGCACCAGTTCCTTTTCCTTCGCAATATTGAAAATAACCCACCATAACTTGAGTAGTTTACACCTCTGTGTGGGCACTATCTGACTGGGTAAAAAAAATGCACTTTTTGATTGCGGCCAAAGGTAAAAGGGGATGTCTTCTCATCACAAAATCAAGAAGGAGAATGTTATCAGTATAAATAGCAAAATTGATATGATTTATACATAATAATAATACATATATGACATAATAATCAGTAAAGGATATTCATGTTTGCGGTCCTCGTCCACCTTTGTTCTCGTCTCCTTCCTCTCTGGTTCTGCCTCACCCTTACTGGCCGCAACTAGAACACATTAAACAGCGTTACACAATCACTTCCAATAACAATCAGCGAGCATTTCCTGGGGGCGGATTTCATTTACCTATTCTGAGAGTTAAGTATAAAACAAGAGATGTGTTTGTCTGAAACACAATGCCCCCTTTTGAGCGATTTTGATCCATATTTTTTACCTTTTACCTTTAAGGATGACCTTGACGTTGACCTTTCACCACTCAAAATGTGCAGCTCCATGAGATGCACATGCATGCTTAATATGAAGTTGCTATCTTCAATATTGCAAAAGTTATGACCAAACATTAACCAAGGTTAAAGTTTTTGACAGACAGAATGACAGACAGACAGACAAGCCAAAAACCTTCGAAGAATAGGGGCATAACAATTGTGTATCACATGCTACACCTTGTTTTCAATGTCATATCACAGAGGTAATATTGATTTGATTATTTTAAATCGTTTCTTTTGTTAGACTGACCAATCCTGTTGTGTTATTCACCTGAAATGATATTGCACATCATTTGACATCACCTAATGTAAACAGCTTTACAGATTTAACATGTTAATGTAAGTATTAATTTTAGTTCATATTTTTAAAGTATATGATAAAAAAGGTCTGATATGTTTAATAAAATATGGTATGAACTGACAACTCTAGCTTCATACTATATTGATGGTAAATGTATATATTAATATATGTATATATTATTGCACCTTGCATAATTTGTGAGAGCTCAGTGATGTTTTCTAACAAAGGGTCTTTCATTGTTAATTCAAGGAACATGGTGAATACAACGCCTGTGGAATGTATACACTTATCGTCCAAGTAGTGGAGTAATAACTTCCTCTTGGACCCACCTTTAGAGTCCATAAATATAATCAAAATGACATGAAGAAGAGTGTTAAACAATGCTATTTAAGTGATTTCCTTTTAATCCCATGGTTCTTGGTGCAAATACAGCAAAAATTGGCAGCCATCCAAAATTACAAGTTACAGGGCATGTTAACATCAACAATAATCTTTGAATGTTCACTTTCAAAATTCATTTTTTAACATGTCATCATTACCTGTTTGGATCTTCACTCTGAACAGCTTGGATGTGAACTGATCATTAACTGTGAAAAAATGGGTCGGTTCTGAAACAAACAATTACACAAATGTGGCGTGTTCTGAGAAAACTGGGCAAAATGCTTGTGCGTAAATTGTCATCCCAGATTAGCCTGTGCAGTCCACACAGGCTAATCAGGGAAGTCAATTTCCGCTTTTATGGAATTTTTGGTTTAAATGATGTCTCTTCTTAGCGAAAATCTAGTTAAGGCGGAAAGTGTCATTCTGGATTAGCCTGTGCGGACTGCACAGGCTAATCTGGGATGACACTTTACGCACAAACATTTTGCCCAGTTTTCTCAGAACACGACACAAATATAACACATGATAGTTCTTTTTTTATGTTAAGAAACAATAATTCTCAAAAAAAATTAGGTTAACCATGTTTTTTTTTTAAGTATGACAACCACATTTAAAGATCAAGTTTCATTCTGAATTAGTCTTAGTCTAAAACTAGTAATTAGTGCCTGTTCGGACAGGCTAATCTGGGACGACACTTTACCCACATGCATTAGGCCAAGATTTCACATAACAAGGCTCAGTTACATTTGAATACACGTTCCAATATAGCCACACTTAAATTCCTTCTGTGCACCTATTTCCTTGTTCTAAAGTCCTAGCATGTACCTATTTCCTTGTTCTAAAGGCCTAGCATGTACCTATTTCATTGTTCTAAATGCCTAGCCTGTACTTATTACCTTGTTCTAAATGCCTAGCCTGTACCTATTTCCTTGTTCTAAAGGCCTGGCATGTACCTATTTCCTTGTTCTAAAGGCCTGGCGTGTACCTATTTCCTTGTTCTAAAGGCCTAGCGTGTACCTATTTCCTTGTTCTAAAGGCCTAGCATATACCCATTTCCTTGTTCTTAAGGCATAGTGTGTTCCTATTTCCTTGTTCTAAATGCATAGTTTGTACCTAGTGTACCTATTTCCTTGTTCTAAAGGCATAGTGTGTACCTATTTCCTTGTTCTTAAGGCCTAGCGTTTACCTATTTCCTTGTTCTAAAGGCCTAGCACATACCCATTTCCTTGTTCTAAAGGCATAGTTGTTCCTATTTCCTTATTCTAAAGGCCTAGCTTGTACCCGTTTCCATGTTCTAAAGGCCTAAAGTGTTCCTATTTCCTTGTTCTAAAGGCATAGTGTGTACCTATTTCCTTGTTCTAAAGGCATAGTGTGTACCTATTTCCTTGTTCTACAGGCATAGTGTGTTCCTATTTCCTTGTTCTATAGGATTAGTGTGTACCTATTTCCTTGTTCTATAGGCATAGTGTGTTCCTATTTCCTTGTTCTAAAGGCATAGTGAGTTCCTATTTCCTTGTTCTAAAGGCATAGTGTGTTCCTATTTCCTTGTTCTAAAGGCATAGTGTGTTCCTATTTCCTTGTTCTAAAGGCATTGTGTGTACCTATTTCCTTGTTCTAAAGGCCTAGCGTGTACCTATTTCCTTGTTCTAAAGGCCTAGCATGTACCCATTTCCTTGTTCTAAAGGCATAGTGTGTTCCTATTTCCTTATTCTAAAGGCCAAGCTTGAAGCCATTTCCTTGTCCTAAAGGCCTAGTGTGTTCCTATTTCCTTGTTCTAAGGCATAGTGTGTACCTATTTCCTTGTTCTTAAGGCATAGTGTGTACCTATTTCCTTGTTCTTAAGGCATAGTGTGTTCCTATTTCCTTGTTCTATAGGATAAGTGTGTACCTATTTCCTTGTTCTAAAGGCATAGTGTGTTCCTATTTCCTTGTTCTAAAGGCATAGTGTGTACCTATTTCCTTGTTCTA